>JALXJV020000017.1:29042617-29059100 GCA_024633595.2 Lepomis macrochirus | reverse complement strand
TTAACTAGTTACCTGATTAACCTCCTGGTCCGCCAACACTTTGCTGTGTGGTGTTTATGATAAGCACAAAAGTATAAGAAAAAAGAATGGAGACCATTTAGAGGGATCCTTACAGAAAGTCATTCTCATGATAAAATGAGACTATAGTTCATAGATGATAGTGTTGTAGTACTCGAGACCGGTCTTTTTGATGGTCTCGGTCTTATCTCGGACTCGACCGCCTTTGTACTCGTTCTTGTCTCGTTCTCAAACATTGAGGACTCGGGATTTTATATGAAGACCAGTCGAGACCATGACTTTGGGAATATCAATAAATTGCTTTTGCATTGTCTGATTTGTTAACATCCTAACTTTGATTAGAAGTAAAATGTATTGCTTCAAATGCAACTAATAACCCTAATTAAACGTGCTGTTACTATTAACGACTGTCACCCCTCCCTGCGATGCTTACGTTGATTTCAGCTCTTACTGTTTGTATGTGGGTGTTTTAATGGGAATGTGGATCTTTCAGATCACTTTGAGAAGTACCTATGAACTCGTTCCACATTTTATTGTGTGCCATGCAATGCAGGGAACTGGTCTTGGTCTTGACTCGGTCTCATCCTCCCTCGGTGTTGGTCCCGACTGCTCTCAGCGCCTAACAGTCTTGGTCTTGTCTCGGTCTCAATAAACTCTCGTCTTGGTCTTGACTACAACACTCCATCCATCCATCGTCAACCGCTTATCCTGCCTACAAGGTCGCGGTGAGCTGGAGCCAATCCCAGCTGACATTGGGCGAAAGGCAGGTACACACCCTGGACAGGTTGCCAGTCCATCGCAGGGCCACACATAGACAAAAAAACACTCACACTCACATTCACACCTAAGGACAATTTTAGAGACACCAATTACCCTAGCCTGCATGTCTTTGGATGACTACAACACAAATAGATGATATACACAACTTTACCTTGTAGGCAAACTATCCAATTTCTTGCTGCGTCTGTGTCTCATTGGAACACCTGCTGTCTGTGTAGGAAGTTCTGCTCTCTGCTGAAGTTTCAGTGGCACAGCTGAGATGGATTTAATCCCCATGGATGACAATACAGAGGGTGTGTGAGGACGTGACCATATTCGGACAAGACGGTAGAGTTAAGGGCCGTGTGCAGAGCTAGCTAGCTTACTTAGCCAGGTGGATCTGTAATTCACGTTAACTGTCATTTTAACAGGGCTGACAATTTTGTCTAGCAAACAACAGTCTTCTTAAAACTAAATGTACTCACCAGAGACAGTGAGCAGACAATGGTTCTGGTTAAATCTACACAGTGCCATGGGTACAAATCACCCCAGCCTGATTGACAGGTCGCCATGGTAACAATTTTTTAATCAGAGATAATCCTGCCCTGAAACATACTCTGCTTTATGGTCTATTTTCCCGCTTGGTAATAACTTATGACAGTCGAATGTTGTTTTAGCCTTGCCTTTCCTCTGTTTCCAATGCTTAATTCAGAGTCAGCAAGCTAAATACATTATTAGGGAATATTTAATAATTTATTATATTGCTAGCACTGTCAATCTCAGACTACAGAAAGTCCAGATGACGCAAATAAGCATTTCTGAGTGTTAAAGTATTGATGTATATTACTTAACAATGTTGGCTTTCAAAGTTCAACTTGTTTAAGGGATTGTTACTCCTTTACTCACAAATATTTGTTAAAGTTTTCAAGGGCCTTAGAGGTTAATTTATGTATTTTTCAACCTGGCAAGTGGTGAGGTTGACAGGCGCAGAGGTGTAAGGTAACATTACTCACATTACTGTAATAGAGTAGTTTTTCTTCTGTAGTGTAAAGCTTGATTTATACTCCTGCGTAGGGTCTACGTACATAGCTACACCGTAGGCTACATACGTACCCAGAAAATTATACTTGTGCGTCAGTGTATCCGTCATTCTGCAATACACCCCACAACGCTAGGCGGCAGTAGCGCTAAAGCGTCCACTGTGTTGAATTTTGCCAGCCGAGCAGGCTAACTTCCAGTTTAACGCTCCGCTTACGTGAAATGTAATTGTATCCGTGCGGCTGGTGTAGCCTTTTCAAATGTTATCGACCAAATGGATCACATTCTGATAGTAAAACGAGTCTTTTCGCTCAAATATATTGATTCACCGTGTTACAGCCGGCGTTTTGGCCGCTAGTAATAGTTACTACAAAGTACGGAACACTTCCTGTCGGCTCGGAGGCATTGCGAGGCTACCCAGCCGACCAATCACAGTGCTTACGGTCTGCATCAATTTGATGTGTAGTTACATTTTTGAGGAGGTGTACGTCAGGCGACGGCCACGTAGCCTCTGCCTAGCCCCATAGCCTACGCCCGTCACCTACGCCTGATTCAACAAGTATAAATTATTATTATTGTAAAAAAAATGCTTATTAAGTTACTACTAATGGAAACTGTACATTTCCTCTTGCTGCAGCTTCACATTAAAAGCATTTAACTGCGAAACACAAGTTGACTTTTATTTTGAAGTAGTCACAGGAAATGTAAATCTGTTTTGTAAGTGAGATTATGAGCACTCTCATTCATCAAAAATGCAACCGTCAGTTTTCTGGCAGCGAACCAGTTTGAAATATTGCAGTGAGTGATGCAACAGTCAGCAGCAGAGGCAGTAAGCTGTTAGATGAAGAGCTACAGGCCACAGGCTGCACACCTCAACCTTCTCTGCCAGGTAACCCACTGCTTTCACTTTAACTGTTCAGCAGACTGCTCACATAATAATGGGAAATACCAATAGCTGCCCTAGACTTCTGTGCCCTGTGGTATTGAAAGGCATCTGCTGTTACCACCAGTAACAGGTGTCTCATCCACAATAACGGAGCGGCTGCATAATAGCGTCAAAACCGGTTAATTAATATATCATGCCAATCAGAATTACATTTACAGATTGTAACCATCAGTGAACTCTGATAGCATTTTCTAGTTAAGTAGGCCTATGCCTATGTAGATTTATCATTAGATAAGTATATGAAATTAGTAGGTAAAAAAACGTTTACTCTGAGTGATTTTAGACCATTTTTAGGGGTGCTGAAGCATCTAAATTTCTAAAGAACCCCCAAAAATAAAATAATTTATGTTTTTTTTTCTGAAAATTTTGTCCTCTCACTTTAGATTTTGGAGAAGCAAGAGAAGGGACAGTCTGATAGCCTGCAGTTTTATATGGCTTTTTTTATAATGGATTTAATGTCCCTAAATACTAACGTTTTTCAGTTTCTAATGTTTTACCTAGTGATCCGCGGTTCGCGCTGGCCGACCGGTCAGCTGCAGCGGAACAATGTTTGGGTGTCTGTCAGTCTGGGCCAAACTAATACTTTCAATACTGAGGGCGGATACAAGCGGCCCCTCCCAAGTTGGACTGATCTTGGTAAATGCTGAATTCTGATTGGCTTAACGGCGCCGATCAGCAGAGTTTACTTGTGTACAAGTGCGACAGAGACGGTAAATACGGCGAAAAGAAAGAAAGAGGAAAAAGAAATGACTAAGAAAAACAAGAATTAAGAAGAAAAAGACGTCACAAGCAAATTAACCGACTGCTGTGGCAGGTGCAGATGAGGCAGGACGCTGCAGCAGAAGAAATAGATGCACACAATTAGTATGCATTAGTATGCAGTATGTAAATGTATTTATTATATTCTGAAATTATATATATATATATGTGTGTTTTATCAAGACAGCAGCCTTATAAGCGAGGAATCTTTGTTTGTGTATGTATATTAGCTGTTTAGGTCAGTGGAGGTCACGGTGATTATGACCCTAGTCATGTTAATAAGGAGGAGAGAGGAAAGAGGAGGAGCGCAGGAGGAGGAGGAGGAGAAGGTCAGTGGAACTAGAAAAAGGCAGTGTGCAGGGCTGAGAAGGCAATCATGTAGAGATAGAATTAGTGCATGTTTATTTTTAGTTGCTATGTAGCTGTACAATCAGCAGCTGAGCCAGGGAGAGGCCTACATAGAGCTAAAGATGAGGGATTTGATTTTTATGCAAACACACACACACACACACACACACACAGACACTGCTCTATTTTATGGGACTTGTAGTTTTTGATAAACTATTTTAGCACTCTGACGGGCTGTACACATGACATATTGGTAGTATTATATTGTAACTTATGCTGAAATGTTTGTTACATTTCATTACTTTTCTAAATTTCTAATCAAAAGACAGTTTGGGAGGCAGTTTAACTGGCAGATGGCGGTGCTGCAAATTCAGACATTTGAACCAATCAACAGCATCAGAACAGCGTCAGACTTGACTAAACAGCCGTGGCTTGAACTGGCGAAGAAAAAACATTGTGCACATGAAAAACACACAGAGCAACAAAATTAACATGTAGCTGAGCTTTTTTACAGAAAATATTCAGATGTAACAAATTGTTGTTTGTCATAAAGCATTTATGTAAATATATTGAACACTGAATGACAACATTATATACATTAAATGATGCCTAATTAATTATTAATTACAAATTAATATGTTACAGTTAATTTGTAATTAAGGCATTGTAATTTAGTTACGTAACTTGTGACTGATTACTTCCCAACACAGGTAACTGGAATATAATATTTATAATAGGCCTAAACTAGGCGTGAACTATACAGTGTATGAAAATTTATTGAATATACTGAGATTATGTAAGTAATATAGTAACATTATACTAACAGCTGACTTGAATAACATCAGGTCCAGTGCAGCAGACCTGCCTCCCAGTTACGCATTCAGGCAAGGATGGTGCATTCAGTAACTAAGAAAGTGTTGCTTGGATTAATAACTGTAATAATATTACTGTTTTGGAAATAGTGATGTTACACTACTAGTTACTGGGGAAATGAGTAAATGTAAAATGAGAAAAGTAATAGTATTACAGTTCCTGCCTAACACTGCTAACAGTAGGTCTAGCAATAAAATTTAATTTAATGTTAGATTATTATCCTAATAGAAATAATTTATACTCCACAAAATCTGTGCAACCAAAATAAAGATTTTTATTAACAAATTAAACTCAATCAGCAATAGAAAACTACTTCCTTAAAAGAAAAAGCAAGCATGTAACAAGATTTAACTTGGGGAAACACTTTTCACACCCTCCCTTCTCTAAGGGAGTGGACATGAGCCTACAGCTTCACACTGCTGTCTGACCGTAACTGGTCCACTGACCCCATAGGGGTCATTTTACTGGGGACGATGGGGACATGTCCCCACCACATTTTGAAAGGGGTGATTTTGTCCCCACCACTTTTTGAAAACGTTCTGAAAAATAGCTTGCACCAATTTGTTAACTAACAAATGAATATGCTTTGAGAAAGGTTTGTTTGCACAATAAGAAAAAAATACAAGTGGTATTGACCAAATCCCATGACCCAAAGGTATCATCACGCCCCTAATCTGAGCCCTTATGTCCACACAACCAGTTCTCATTCCCAAGTCGTCACATTTGAAAGCATGGTCAAGGGCAATAGTCAGTTTGTGACGGACTGGGGATCCCTTTACCGTCATAATTCAACGTAGTGGGGGAAGCCCTGAGGGTCACTTTTTGATGGTAAAGACAGGTGTATGATATTTGTTTTTTTGTTACATGGACTCTGGCCTTTTAACTGAGATAAGGACCCATTCATTGGTGGTTGAACTGTGTTGTAGTTGTGGTTTTGTATTGAGCACTGACTGTGGTGAACTTCAAGTTCTGGTGTGCTATATATATATATATATATATATATATATATATATATATATATATATATATATATATATATATATATAAAACACTGAATGACAACATTATACACATTAAATGATGCCTTAATGAGCTGAATGAACATTTCTGAGTGGCAGACAAGTGGCAAACAGAAGTCATCAGCTATAGCAAGCCTCACACACCAATGTTTTTTATTTTTTTATTAGTTAATTATCAAAACCCATCTGGTTTCTGATTTTTGCATATAAAACATCAAAGACTTACTAAATATGATTGGATGATTGATGTTATAAATGAAACAGCCTAACAGAATGCAAGCAATTAGTTGATTCATAGAAAAATTAATTGGAAACTATTTTGGTCATTAAAGCAATTTTTTCATGTAGAAAACATTTCAACATGTTTACAGCTTCACAAATGGGAGGATTTGCACATCTTCTTAAATTATTTTGATAATTGATAATAAATGCCTGAAATTTGTTTTTAATATTTTATATTTTGCACTAAAGGTTAGACAAAACAACAACAACAAAATTTGGGCCCTAATTGTGACAGCGTTTCTTACTATTTTACATTTAACAGTCACAGGGGACATTCTTCTACATTGAGTAGCCTACCCTTACTTTTGATTACATTTTCCTGATTAAACTCACATACTTTATGTAAGTAACATTTTCAATACAGGACTTTTATTTGTAAAACAGTATTTTTACAGTGTGGTATTAGTCAATTTACTGCCAGAAAACAGCTTGATTGTAGTCTGGCAGTTTCCCTTTCATCCCTGTGACGTCACAGCAAAATGTGCTTGGCTCAAAAACATTGGTGGAAAAACACTCTGAGCTGCAGCACACAGTGACAGGACATCAGCCTGCTGCCTCTCCTCTCCCTTCCAAACACTAGCTACCCTCCAGGCAGTCAGTGGACACAAAGTTGTTACTGTGATGTAGAGACAGAGCTCAGTTAAAGATAAATTTGTTACAGATTAATAACTCACCACTCTGAAACTCCTGCTCCAGTCCATGTTGCTAAGTTGCTAAGGGGAACATGTACAGCTGAACCAAGTGTTTACCAGCTTCTCACGACCCGCCCTTGTATGCATCCGACTGGCTAGTAGTCCTTAACTAGGAACAGTGCATGTGCAACTCCCAACAAAGATCTTGTAGAGGTAAGATGCATCGCTCCATAGCTAAAACGAAAATGAAACCATGTAAACCTGTTCTGGGAATACCCCTAAATAACATTTTGAACCTGAGAATGAGCATAATATGACCTCTTTAATATTTCCTCCACCACTGACCAGTTCCTTGATGTGTTTCCAAACCAACAAGTGTTAACAAAACACGACAAAGAGTTTAGAAAAGAAAGTTTTACAACCAAGTCTGGTCTCTCCTGTTCTAGTTACCAAACTAGGTTATCTAATCAAATTCTGGTTGATGAATCCAATCACTGTTGGCTCTGCTTGAATCCATAGACAGACTGTGCAGACCTGTAATTATGATTATGAAAGGAAAAAATGTTAATGTTAATGAAAGGACAAGAGGCCAGCTGCTCACAGACTTCACTCAAACTCATTTCATTTTCCCACTTGGTTTACTTTGTTTAGGATGTTGTAAATGGCTGAATGCTGTCATACAAACTCTTGATTGACAAACAATAAAACAACCACATTAGGTTTCCATCTCCCAAAAATAAAGTACGCCGTTGCCTGATGTGCACCTCTTCAAAATGTAACTACACGTTGAGTCGACACGGATCGTAAGCATCGTGGATTGGTCAGCTGGGTAGCCTTGCAATGCCTCCGATTCGACCAGAAGTGTTCCGTGCTTTATAGTAACTATTACTAGCGGCCAAAACAGTGGCTGTAACACGGTGGATAAACATATTTGATCGTCACAATGCATGTAGACCCTAAGCAGGAGTATAAATCAAGCTTTAGTGGTCAAATAAATTACAATTAATGCATGCGGTTTCCATTGCTCACCAACTTTTCCACCATGAAGTTTAGTGAAGTTTCCTTTTTTGCGACATTTGAGGAAACATACATGAAAACGCACCGTTAGTTAGCTTAAAGGGCACCTATAATGCTCATTCCTAGCTATATATTTTTATTCCGTGATTCCAGTAGAGTTGCTTTACAGTAAAACAAAATCTTTGTTTATCTCATACTGGTCCTTTATGCAGCCACTCAGTTCATCCTCTGTCTAAAACAAGCCATTTTCCCTCCCTGCCTAAGAGCCCACTCTCTTCAGATTGGCCAGCTACCCTGTAGCCTGCCAAGGGACTTGTGAGCCACTGTACTAAATATATATATAAGATCTAAGGCTACGTTCAGATGGATTATCTTGGCAAAGGAGAAGTGCTCACTAACACAGATTTTGACAGATTTGTGAACAATATTTGAGAGAAATAGGCCTTTTGTGCACATAGAGAAAGTCTTAAGTCTTTGAGTTCAGCTCATGATGAATGGGGCAAAAAAAAAGTGTTGCATTTTTATTCAGTGTATATACACCCTTTGCTGTGAGCCCGCATCACCTCACCCTCTTGCCAGTGTGCTGAACAGAATATAACAGCTTTAATTTATTTTGAAAAATATGGGGCACTGAAGTTGATGGATAAGACACAAATTAGGGAGACGCTGTAGTTGTATTTCAGTGTTTCTGGGGGCCGGTGTAGGCACCAGATATGCTTGCTATAATTTATGGTTTACAGAGTTTACAGATGGAAAGAAATCTTTAAAGTAACTAATAATTGCTGCTAGCTGTAATGTTAGGTATTAGCTAGTTAGCTATGTTAGCCGTGCAGCTACGGCCCTGTATATCCAGCTGCAGCTACGGCATGAAAGTGAGGACATTTATTTCCGCTGCTCGGCCCATGTATATCCCCCAAGTATACGTATATCCCTCTGTGGCCATCCAGAGCCTCCAAACCACAGCCATTATCATAATTTGTTAGCGGGAAGGAAATAAAGCAGCTGCAGATCTTAGCAGATCAAAAATATTATAAAAGGTAACCTATTTTTATATTTTAACTATAAAGCTGCTCTAAATGTGGTGAATAACAGGAGAGCACATAATATGCATGAGATTAAGAAATCATATATATTGTTAAAATAACAAAGATAATTTCACAAGTAATAGTTTTCTATCTTTATGTCATGTAACAGGGTTGAGTCATTAGGCTTGATGACCACAACATTATAAATTGACTGAATTATAGTTGTAAAAGAATGTGGTAACTTGCCTGTCGGTGCACAGTGTTGTTCAGGACACTTATGTGATGTCACTTACTGTTGCTGATGTCACTTAACCATCACTAGATTATTTTAATGGGGCAGAATGATTTGTGCCTCACCTCTTTGTGTGAGAATGTGAAGTGCTTGTGTCTTTACCCAAGACTGTCACCAATGACCACAAGCCAAAACACCTAGAAATGCCTTCAGCTGCAGAAGACAGAGAAATAGTCAGGGATTCAGTGACAGGTGGGGGTTCCTGCAGTGTGCAAGAGCAACTCCTTAATCCTGGCGTTGTGGACCACAGTATGAAATTTTGAGATGTCAACATTGGCTGGCCTGGAGGGTTCCTGATGCCCACATGTTCTCAAAGTCGTCCTTTAGCGAACAAGGCCAGAATTCTTGAAAGGATGGGAAGAAACCATTTAGGATGTGAAGGTACCTCTTGTGATCCTCAGAGATGCCTTGTTACCACTCCTGCCATGGCTAATAAAGCCGTACCTGGAGGGCAGAGGGATAAACATTGGAAAAATCTGCTTTTAATCATTGCTTGAGTCCAGCCAGAATGACTGTGGAGAGGGCTATTGGACGCTTGAAAAGGAAGATTGTGGTGCCTATTGAAATAATGTGACTGTCATGTCGCCTTAATCAGTGACATCATCCTCGCCTGCTGGGCCCTTCACAATTTTTGTGAGTGTCAAATTTAATAATATATTAAAAATGAAAATTAAGATTAGGATGCAAGCCCAGACCCTGGAGGCCGTATCATTGGTAGTGAGAGTTAGGAAAGCATTACGTGCTCTTTTTTTATATCTGTAGAAATGGACATTTTTTGGCACTTGCAACCTTCATATAAATAATAATAATAAACTTTATTTATATAGCACTTATCAAAAATAGTTACAAAATGCTTTACATGGTTGAACACAAACTAAAAACATTTTTTTTTAAAAGTGCCAAATTAAATCAAGTCGTTTAAAATTACAACAGTGATTCACTTAAGTATATACAGTAAGTATATCTTAAGAAGTGATTTAATTCACCGAGTTCACTGATTCTGTACGCGTCAGGTTCTCAGACGACTCAAACGTCCGGTCAACTTTACTCTTGAGCCGGGACTTTGAAACAGCTAACAGAGCCCTGCCCAAGAAGCTGAGGCTGTGCTCGGGCTCATACAGGGGAACGGCACTTTAGCAACATAGTTGCTGGAAGCAGAAATATGAAGTGCTAAAGGTGATCAGTAAAATTTTAAAATCTATTCTAAAACAGGTACCCAGTGAGGGGAGGAGCTAGACGTCGAGGAGCTGTCCTTTTACTATATGAAGTAGTTTTTTGCTTAGCCCTGAACACAATGAATTACAATTATCTAACCTAGCTGACATAAAAGCATGGATGACTTTCCCAAGATCAGGTTGAAAGGGTAAATACCTGGTAAAAACAAGATTAAACAACCTTTGCAATGTGTTTTTCAAAAGAAAGGTCACAGTCAAACATTACACCCAGGTTTCTGGCTGCAGGTTTGGTGTTTGTAGTTAGAGATCCAAGCTGTTTCTGTTAAACAGTGACTGACTTTGGGGGGGAAAAATAATGATTTCTGTTATATTTTCATTAAGCTGGAGAAGGGTTTTGGCATGTCCAGGACTTTATATCACCCATACAGGATAAAAGCTGGTTAAAATCTACTTCACCTGCTGCTTTTATGGGGACATAGATCTGAGTATCATCAGCATAACAATGGTATTGGATCCTGTGATTGTGAATGATTTGGTTAGATCAGATTGAGCAGCCCTTTCATTTGATACCCTGGATGTCTGTATCTTTGGGTTGGGTCGGCCACCAGACTGTGAGAAAGGCTGTATGTTCCAAAGTGGCACTTCTTCTGCTCTGCAGAAAAGGCGAGAGAAGGCAGGCACAGCTCCCAGGTATTAAGCAATAATCAAGGTGGCACCGGTTATACTCGTAGCAACAAATCAGATGATTTTTGGACTTAAAACAGCAAAAGTGAGTCTGAGGTTTTAAAGATCATGTGCTGTCCCCAGTACTGGGGGCGTCGGTGTTCAACAGAAGGGTTGCAATGTGGAGAAGGGGAAGCTCCCCGGCAGGGCCAGCTCATGGCATAGGCAACATAGGCGGTCGCCTTGGGTGCAAAATGTCAGGGGGCGCAGCAAGAAAAAGTGTTCGACTCAGCTCAAATCAGCTCTGCCCAGCTGGTGAGACATGGCGATTTTAATCATGTGCACCTTGCGCCGTGAGTCCAGACAGTAACGTAAACTGATTTTCAATATAAACCTCTTAAAACTGAAGTGCAGTCTTGCTCTGTTTTAGACTGTGAGCTACACTTTATTGGAACTGCAGAAGTTAAGTGAGGATTTGTGGTGAGATTTTTTGCCTGATCAGAAGTGTTTTCTGTTGGTTTCGGATTCACATGCGCATGCAGTCCCAAACTGTGACCATCAGGACGGTCTAACAGGTATAGCATATATACCAGCTGATCAATAATGTAGTGCACAGCAGAGTATTGGACTGGTAGAATTAAAATATTATGAATTCTCATGAAATGATGACGTTAGGCTCGTAACATTGAGATTTTTTTTCTGGACATTTCAGAGAACACAGATATGTGGGAGATTCTGAATGTGCAGAAAGTTTTGAACTTATGAGCAGAAAAGCTGTTAAAACAGGAGTTATTATTACAGTGTAATAGTCCAGAGTTTCTAACTGAATCAAAATGAATTAATTTATCATTGAGCTGAAAAGGTCCCACGTACTTCATGAGGTTGTTTCCTCCAAACAGAGACTCAAAAGAGGAGGGAAGGCACGTGTAAGCATGTCTACTGATTCAGCAGGGATTTTATTAAATTACAAAAGTTGATCTACAGGAAAAGAAATAAAAGCAATAGCTGCAGAATGCCTGAAAGCCTTACTACATTCTTATTCTATTAAATGTTAATATTTTGAATGGTCACATACCTCCTGAAAATTGTGTTTCATGAACACTGTCTTGTCTGCATTTCCTCTTTATGTTTCTAATACTGTTACTTAGCCACTGTTACTTAGTGCTATGGGTTGATTTCACTTCTAGATTCTACTGGTGCTATGGAATCGAGTAGCCTTACATGTTTAGTTAAATCATTAAATAATTCTTCTGTGTGCAAGTTATCTTTTTTTGGTATTGTTACGGACAGATGCAGTGGTTGAAAGGCTTTTTGAAAACTGTTGGCAGTTACACTAGAAAATACAAAAACACTCTAAACACGATAATATGCAACCCAACAGCGAGACAGACTGATCTCTGGTTCACAGTCACACAGCTAGATTTGCAGAATCTCTAATGGGAAGAACACAATTAATACCCATAACAGTGCCATAAGTACAGAATTGTGTGTAGTGTTTTGAAAAAAAGTATTTTATGCAATTGAAAACAAGCCTGAGTCAAAGGCTGAGAAATAGCTTATGGTTTTGGAGATGTGATGTGTAATCTTGCTCTTCGAGTGGGAGGTTTTAAAATTGTGCGACATAACGATTTTGTGTGTAAGCAGTTAGAAAATACTCTAAAATCACCTAAAATCAAAACTTGGTCGAAGCAGAGCATAATAACAGCTAAAAGTATTCTTGTATAAAACCAGAGTTAGATTTACACAAAACATTTTAAACTAATTTAAATTTAACTCTATGCATCACAGCCCATCTACCACCGCGACCTGAAACCCTAGACTCTTGAGTCTTGAGTCCAAAACCAGGAGGGAAAGCCTCATTCAGGACAACACAGTCATCTGGGCCTAGCCAAATCTCTGTAAGCATGAACAGATCTAACTGCTTAGACAGTATGAAATTATTACAGAAGCGAAGAGACTCACTTGCTAGTGATCTGATATTCAACAACCCAAACACAAGCTCTGTTGAGGGACAGAGATGAAGCAGGAAGGGCAAGGGAGGCACCGGGTGAAACAGCAGGGACGAGATTCATTGCATTTACTGGATGGCAGTGTTTCAAACGGGGACAAGAACCGCATTGATAATAGTCTGAATCGGTAGAGTTGAGTGGTGACCAGCTGAAGGAGCAGACGGGAAAAACAGCACTCTATTGCATTAATGCTTGTTCTGCCAGTTAGGTTTTACAACAGACTGTAGTAAATTAATCATTGTTTTACTGACATTAATGGATAAAATAGTAGTGTTGATCTCATTATTAGATCTCACTTCAGTATGTTATTTGATTGTAAGGAAGATACACTATTAATAGAAAACTAAAATAACTCAGAATGTTAAATAACACTTTCAGGAATCAACTTTAGCACCAGAGACACATAGCAGATATGGCTCTTTTGACATACTTTGCATAAATGTTTTTCTTTTTCAGCTCCAAACACACTTGTCCATATTTTCATGTTATCATCTGACTGCTGCTGTTTACATTCACCCCAGATGCAAATTCAAAAAATGCACTGTGGAATGTTTGGGGTGTACTTGTAGCCTCTGTAAATAACTGTGTATACTTTTTTATTTTATTTTATATGTTGCCATATTTTAAATGTAGGCCTACACTTAATAGTTTGTGTGTGTAGCATGAAGGAAATACAAAATTAGTTTTGTTATGCAGCCTTGTGCTGTACAATGACTAATAAACTACCTTGTATAAAATGTAATCAATACTGTATAGGAGGTCAAATGAAAAGTAAAAAGGCAACTTTCTAAATACAGCATACAAATTAAAAGTGCTGGGTGATGTTCAGTAAAATCAATTAAAACTGTATAACTAAAAATAAATCACAACTTTAAAAAATTCTGCTTCTCCTTACACGCTTCACCCCACGTGGCCTGTATGTGGCCAGATTTTCAACATTTCATTATGAATTACACCCTAACTTATGTTAGTGTAGGCTATGCTATTGATTTTGAGAGCATGCACTGTACTCTGTTATCCGTTAACAATAATGAATGATGAGAAAATATCTTTGCATTATGACAGTAGAAATGAGAAGCACAAGTAAAAAAAACGTGGCTCAGTCAAGTAGTTAGCTAATGTCGCCAAGTGTTTTCTCTGGCCGCATCAGAAGATGCACTTGAAATTGAGGCAGTTGGGGAAGACTCCACCACCTTAATAGGTGAGCTCCAGGTCATCATGAAAAGTCATTTGTCCTTCACATTTGTCGACAAACCACTTTTTCTCAGGGCATCGCTACGACCTTTGTATACTGCTGCTGAAGTTTCTTAACAACTTGAGCCGCATTGATGCAAATTCAGCATCATACCTCTTCCTTTCAGACTGCAAGCCAAGATATCACATGGATTCCCCAATGCCTGTTTGTGCATATTTGATACGTACTCTAGGAACCTTTTGCAGGCCTTGGTTTCTCGCTTATGCTTGTTGTTGCTAATTTGCATAATACCTACATCATAACTGAATTTATGTCTTTTCTATGTTCTATAGACAAATTAACCATCTTCACTTAATTTAACATTAGCTTGAAAGAATGAAAACACAAATTAAAAAAAAAAAATTATGTCATGGGGTTAATCTTCAGGTGGCTTCTTCTTTTGATTGTTTCTTGTTTACACAGGAACACATCCACAAAATGCTTTTACAGTAGAAACAAACCAAACCGTGGTTCAGGATGATCTGGACCAAGACTTCATCTTTTTTTGTCAAAATTTTGGCTGTTTGGTTCAAACCGTGGTCCGGGGGGAGGTTTCAAACCTGCAATTTTGGTTCAGATCAAACTGAATAGTCCAAACCAGACAAGGTAGATGTGAAAGCCCCCTAAGTGTACAGCTCATGTTAGTATGCAATAAATTTAATTCACACCAACCAAGTCTTTAAGAGGAAAACTGTCAGGCCTGTTGATATATGGATGGTCCTTGTCAGTGTCCAGTGGGATCCGTAGACAGGGCACCGATATTGTGCCGGTATGTTTTACACGCAAGGGTTAACTACCTCTAAAAGAGAACCAGGCTGGATTCAGAATGACACAGTACCAAACATATTGCATGTGTCATAAAGTTCCACGTGTTTTAGGAATACTACCCTATTCTGAGACAGGCACACGGGCCATAAATACTGTGTGAGAGATGCATTGACCATGGTGATGTTCGCATGCGTCCTTTTATGACTAATCGTGAATATATGTGGGGCATCATCTCGAAGGGTCGCCTTCTTCAATAAAATGAGCAAACTTCTTTATACACCTGCAATTAACACACATCTTTCAGGTTGAATTTTAGGGCGAGGTGTTACCCCAAAGTCTTGATAACACATTTACCAATACAATTCTTATTAATTGTGGCACTGTAACATATGGCTTCGAGCCCACGATTTTCCACCAGGATAACACACCGCCACCTCCTCAGGAGAGACACATCAGAGCCCAGTTACTCAGTTTGCATAAATAAATAAAAAAACACACCTGTATATTAGCCATGTCTTTGACCAGCCTGAGGCACGCATTTCCTACCTGTTGGTATAGTTTATGGCATCAGACAAGGAATTCCTGATTTTTCAGATGAATAGTGCATCGTAAAAGAAAGGCGTGGCTTCCTGGAGGCATCATGTTCAGAAAGTGATGTCTGCAGGAAAGAAAAGCTGCTTAGCTGTTCGAGAGTTCCCCCAACCTCTGACAAAGTCATCAGCACATTTGGCAGGTGCTTATAAGAGCTTGTTTGCATAATCTCATGGACTTTCTGCTCTAACACTGAATTTTAATCACATTAAGGATTCCACAAGGGCAAATCATCACTGCCAAGCCACCTTAACAGGAAAATAAACTGAAATATAATTTAAATTGAAATATAATTTAAACCTATTGCACCTTATCGATAGTGTTCAAAATGCTGTCGGATGAATAAACTGAATTTTCTCCAAGCAAAAATCTCATAATGTCCTCCTAAAATGTCATAATTCACCCTTTGCGAAACCACGCCCCACTTAGTTACTGTTGCTAAGTCCAACAAATTGTCAGACCTGACTTAGCATGGCGCTGCCACTGTTTATAACTGCACTCCACGGAGATACATTATCTAATTTTTTGAAAGAACAACAAGAGCGATCTCACAAAGTAGAGAGAAAGGTTTCCATTATTTTAGTGCCGGGCAATGATTAAAATTTTTAATCGCAATGTTATGAGCAAAAATTTAATAATGAATTCTAAAGTAGTGTATTGCGCACTTTTGATTTAAATGTACTGCTTTATACACAAAAGTGCAATAATGTGGTTTGTAAACATTTAAAACATATAAGGTGCTTTTTACCAGCAGTATTCCCTTTACACAGTAGCAATCAAATGTTTTGTGTAAATTTCAACTTAAACATTAATGTAATCATATCAAATATACAACCAAAGCTGTTTGCCACTGCCAGGGAATTACCTTTTATTTAGTCCAGAGCCACGATCATAATATCATAACAGGCACCTTCTGAGCAACATGGCTACCATATAGCCTCTGAATCTGTGTTCTTGTTTTCTTTTCTGAACAGGTATCAGCAGAAACATTTTTCTTCTATCAGGGAGCAGCAGAAACAGTCTTTGTTCAGTAGG
>JALXJV020000017.1:29026577-29042117 GCA_024633595.2 Lepomis macrochirus | reverse complement strand
TAAATGTTTACAAACCACATTATTGCACTTTTGTGTATAAAGCAGTACATTTAAATCAAAAGTGCGCAATACACTACTTTAGAATTCATTATTAAATTTTTGCTCATAACATTGCGATTAAAAATTTTAATCATTGCCCGGCACTAAAATAATGGAAACCTTTCTCTACTTTGTGAGATCGCTCTTGTTGTTCTTTCAAAAAATTAGATAATGTATCTCCGTGGAGTGCAGTTATAAACAGTGGCAGCGCCATGCTAAGTCAGGTCTGACAATTTGTTGGACTTAGCAACAGTAACTAAGTGGAAGTGGTTTCACAAAGGGTGAATTATGACATTTTAGGAGGACATTATGAGATTTTTGCTTGGAGAAAATTCAGTTTATTCATCCGACAGCATTTTGAACACTATCGATAAGGTGCAATAGGGTTTAAATTATATTTCAATTTAAATTATATTTCAGTTTATTTTCCTGTTAAGGTGGCTTGGCAGTGATGATTTGCCCTTGTGGAATCCTTAATGTGATTAAAATTCAGTGTTAGAGCAGAAAGTCCATGAGATTATGCAAACAAGCTCTTATAAGCACCTGCCAAATGTGCTGATGACTTTGTCAGAGGTTGGGGAACTCTCGAACAGCTAAGCAGCTTTTCTTTCCTGCAGACATCACTTTCTGAACATGATGCCTCCAGGAAGCCACGCCTTTCTTTACGATGCACTATTCATCTGAAAAATCAGGAATTCCTTGTCTGATGCCATAAACTATACCAACAGGTAGGAAATGCGTGCCTCAGGCTGGTCAAAGACATGGCTAATATACAGGTGTGTTTTTATTTATTTATGCAAACTGAGTAACTGGGCTCTGATGTGTCTCTCCTGAGGAGGTGGCGGTGTGTTATCCTGGTGGAAAATCATGGGCTCGAAGCCATATGTTACAGTGCCACAATTAATAAGAATTGTATTGGTAAATGTGTTATCAAGACTTTGGGGTAACACCTCGCCCTAAAATTCAACCTGAAAGATGTGTGTTAATTGCAGGTGTATAAAGAAGTTTGCTCATTTTATTGAAGAAGGCGACCCTTCGAGATGATGCCCCACATATATTCACGATTAGTCATAAAAGGACGCATGCGAACATCACCATGGTCAATGCATCTCTCACACAGTATTTATGGCCCGTGTGCCTGTCTCAGAATAGGGTAGTATTCCTAAAACACGTGGAACTTTATGATACATGCAATATGTTTGGTACTGTGTCATTCTGAATCCAGCCTGGTTCTCTTTTAGAGGTAGTTAACCCTTAGTGTAAAACATACCGCACAATATCGGGTGCCCTGTCTACGGATCCCACTGGACACTGACAAGGACCATCCATATATCAACAGGCCTGACAGTTTTCCTCTTAAAGACTTGGTTGGTGTGAATTAAATTTATTGCATACTAACATGAGCTGTACACTTAGGGGCTTTCACATCTACCTTGTCTGGTTTGGACTATTCAGTTTGATCTGAACCAAAATTGCAGGTTTGAAACCTCCCGGACCACGGTTTGAACCAAACAGCCAAAATTTTGACAAAAAAGATGAAGTCTTGGTCCAGATCATCCTGAACCACGGTTTGGTTTGTTTCTACTGTAAAAGCATTTTGTGGATGTGTTCCTGTGTAAACAAGAAACAATCAAAAGAAGAAGCCACCTGAAGATTAACCCCATGACATAATTTTTTTTTTTTTTAATTTGTGTTTTCATTCTTTCAAGCTAATGTTAAATTAAGTGAAGATGGTTAATTTGTCTATAGAACATAGAAAAGACATAAATTCAGTTATGATGTAGGTATTATGCAAATTAGCAACAACAAGCATAAACGAGAAACCAAGGCCTGCAAAAGGTTCCTAGGTGCACGTATCAAATATGCACAAACAGGCATTGGGGAATCCATGTGATATCTTGGCTTGCAGTCTGAAAGGAAGAGGTATGATGCAAATTTGCATCAATCGGCGATCAAGTTGTTAAGAAACTTCAGCAGCAGTATACAAAGGTGCAGCGATGCCCTGAGAAAAGTGGTTTGTCGACAAATGTGAAGGACAAATGACTTTTCATGATGACCTGGAGCTCACCTATTAAGGTGGTGGAGTCTTCCCCAACTGCCTCAATTTCAAGTGCATCTTCTGATGCGGCCAGAGAAAACACTTGGCGACATTAGCTAACTACTTGACTGAGCCACGTTTTTTTTACTTGTGCTTCTCATTTCTACTGTCATAATGCAAAGATATTTTCTCATCATTCATTATTGTTAACGGATAACAGAGTACAGTGCATGCTCTCAAAATCAATAGCATAGCCTACACTAACATAAGTTAGGGTGTAATTCATAATGAAATGTTGAAAATCTGGCCACATACAGGCCACGTGGGGTGAAGCGTGTAAGGAGAAGCAGAATTTTTTAAAGTTGTGATTTATTTTTAGTTATACAGTTTTAATTGATTTTACTGAACATCACCCAGCACTTTTAATTTGTATGCTGTATTTAGAAAGTTGCCTTTTACTTTTCATTTGACCTCCTATACAGTATTGATTACATTTTATACAAGGTAGTTTATTAGTCATTGTACAGCACAAGGCTGCATAACAAAACTAATTTTGTATTTCCTTCATGCTACACACACAAACTATTAAGTGTAGGCCTACATTTAAAATATGGCAACATATAAAATAAAATAAAACAGTATACACAGTTATTTACAGAGGCTACAAGTACACCCCAAACATTCCACAGTGCATTTTTTGAATTTGCATCTGGGGTGAATGTAAACAGCAGCAGTCAGATGATAACATGAAAATATGGACAAGTGTGTTTGGAGCTGAAAAGAAAAAAACATTTATGCAAAGTATGTCAAAAGAGCCATATCTGCTATGTGTCTCTGGTGCTAAAGTTGATTCCTGAAAGTGTTATTTAACATTCTGAGTTATTTTAGTTTTCTATTAATAGTGTATCATATCTTCCTTACAATCAAATAACATACTGAAGTGAGATCTAATAATGAGATCAACACTACTATTTTATCCATTAATGTCAGTAAAACAATGATTAATTTACTACAGTCTGTTGTAAAACCTAACTGGCAGAACAAGCATTAATGCAATAGAGTGCTGTTTTTCCCGTCTGCTCCTTCAGCTGGTCACCACTCAACTCTACCGATTCAGACTATTATCAATGCGGTTCTTGTCCCCCGTTTGAAACACTGCCATCCAGTAAATGCAATGAATCTCGTCCCTGCTGTTTCACCCGGTGCCTCCCTTGCCCTTCCTGCTTCATCTCTGTCCCTCAACAGAGCTTGTGTTTGGGTTGTTGAATATCAGATCACTAGCAAGTGAGTCTCTTCGCTTCTGTAATAATTTCATACTGTCTAAGCAGTTAGATCTGTTCATGCTTACAGAGATTTGGCTAGGCCCAGATGACTGTGTTGTCCTGAATGAGGCTTTCCTCCTGGTTTTGGACTCAAGACTCAAGAGTCTAGGGTTTCAGGTCGCGGTGGTAGATGGGCTGTGATGCATAGAGTTAAATTTAAATTAGTTTAAAATGTTTTGTGTAAATCTAACTCTGGTTTTATACAAGAATACTTTTAGCTGTTATTATGCTCTGCTTCGACCAAGTTTTGATTTTAGGTGATTTTAGAGTATTTTCTAACTGCTTACACACAAAATCGCTATGTCGCACAATTTTAAAACCTCCCACTCGAAGAGCAAGATTACACATCACATCTCCAAAACCATAAGCTATTTCTCAGCCTTTGACTCAGGCTTGTTTTCAATTGCATAAAATACTTTTTTTCAAAACACTACACACAATTCTGTACTTATGGCACTGTTATGGGTATTAATTGTGTTCTTCCCATTAGAGATTCTGCAAATCTAGCTGTGTGACTGTGAACCAGAGATCAGTCTGTCTCGCTGTTGGGTTGCATATTATCGTGTTTAGAGTGTTTTTGTATTTTCTAGTGTAACTGCCAACAGTTTTCAAAAAGCCTTTCAACCACTGCATCTGTCCGTAACAATACCAAAAAAAGATAACTTGCACACAGAAGAATTATTTAATGATTTAACTAAACATGTAAGGCTACTCTCGATTCCATAGCACCAGTAGAATCTAGAAGTGAAATCAACCCATAGCACTAAGTAACAGTGGCTAAGTAACAGTATTAGAAACATAAAGAGGAAATGCAGACAAGACAGTGTTCATGAAACACAATTTTCAGGAGGTATGTGACCATTCAAAATATTAACATTTAATAGAATAAGAATGTAGTAAGGCTTTCAGGCATTCTGCAGCTATTGCTTTTAATTCTTTTCCTGTAGATCAACTTTTGTAATTTAATAAAATCCCTGCTGAATCAGTAGACATGCTTACACGTGCCTTCCCTCCTCTTTTGAGTCTCTGTTTGGAGGAAACAACCTCATGAAGTACGTGGGACCTTTTCAGCTCAATGATAAATTAATTCATTTTGATTCAGTTAGAAACTCTGGACTATTACACTGTAATAATAACTCCTGTTTTAACAGCTTTTCTGCTCATGTTCAAAACTTTCTGCACATTCAGAATCTCCCACATATCTGTGTTCTCTGAAATGTCCAGAAAAAAAATCTCAATGTTACGAGCCTAACGTCATCATTTCATGAGAATTCATAATATTTTTAATTCTACCAGTCCAATACTCTGCTGTGCACTACATTATTGATCAGCTGGTATATATGCTATACCTGTTAGACCGTCTGATGGTCACAGTTTGGGACTGCATGCGGCATGTGAATCCGAAACCAACAGAAAACACTTCTGATCAGGCAAAAATCTCACCACAAATCCTCACTTAACTTCTGCAGTTCCAATAAAGTGTAGCTCACAGTCTAAAACAGAGCAAGACTGCACTTCAGTTTTAAGAGGTTTATATTGAAAATCAGTTTACGTTACTGTCTGGACTCACGGCGTAAGGTGCACATGATTAAAATCGCCATGTCTCACCAGCTGGGCAGAGCTGATTTGAGCTGAGTCGAACACTTTTTCTTGCTGCGCCCCCTGACATTTTGCACCCAAGGCTGACCGCCTATGTTGCCTATGCCATGAGCTGACCCTGCCGGGAGCTTCCCTTCTCCACATTGCAACCCTTCTGTTGAACACCGACGCCCCCAGTACTGGGGACAGCACATGATCTTTAAAACCTCAGACTCACTTTTGCTGTTTTAAGTCCAAAAATCATCTGATTTGTTGCTACGAGTATAACCGGGTGCCACCTTGATTATTGCTTAATACCTGGGAGCTGTGCCTGCCTTCTCTCGCCTTTTTCTGCAGAGCAGAAGAAGTGCCACTTTGGAACATACAGCCTTTCTCACAGTCTGGTGGCCGACCCAACCCAAAGATACAGACATCCAGGGTATCAAATGAAAGGGCTGCTCAATCTGATCTAACCAAATCATTCACAATCACAGGATCCAATACCATTGTTATGCTGATGATACTCAGATCTATGTCCCCATAAAAGCAGCAGGTGAAGTAGATTTTAACCAGCTTTTATCCTGTATGGGTGATATAAAGTCCTGGACATGCCAAAACCCTTCTCCAGCTTAATGAAAATATAACAGAAATCATTATTTTTCCCCCCCAAAGTCAGTCACTGTTTAACAGAAACAGCTTGGATCTCTAACTACAAACACCAAACCTGCAGCCAGAAACCTGGGTGTAATGTTTGACTGTGACCTTTCTTTTGAAAAACACATTGCAAAGGTTGTTTAATCTTGTTTTTACCAGGTATTTACCCTTTCAACCTGATCTTGGGAAAGTCATCCATGCTTTTATGTCAGCTAGGTTAGATAATTGTAATTCATTGTGTTCAGGGCTAAGCAAAAAAACTACTTCATATAGTAAAAAGGACAGCTCCTCGACGTCTAGCTCCTCCCCTCACTGGGTACCTGTTTTAGAATAGATTTTAAAATTTTACTGATCACCTTTAGCACTTCATATTTCTGCTTCCAGCAACTATGTTGCTAAAGTGCCGTTCCCCTGTATGAGCCCGAGCACAGCCTCAGCTTCTTGGGCAGGGCTCTGTTAGCTGTTTCAAAGTCCCGGCTCAAGAGTAAAGTTGACCGGACGTTTGAGTCGTCTGAGAACCTGACGCGCACAGAATCAGTGAACTCGGTGAATTAAATCACTTCTTAAGATATACTTACTGTATATACTTAAGTGAATCACTGTTGTAATTTTAAGCTAGACTTGATTTAATTTGGCACTTTTAAAAAAAATGTTTTTAGTTTGTGTTCAACCATGTAAAGCATTTTGTAACTATTTTTTGATAAGTGCTATATAAATAAAGTTTATTATTATTATTTATATGAAGGTTGCAAGTGCCAAAAAATGTCCATTTCTACAGATATAAAAAAAAGAGCACGTAATGCTTTCCTAACTCTCACTACCAATGATACTGGCCTCCAGGGTCTGGGCTTGCATCCTAATCTTAATTTTCATTTTTAATATATTATTAAATTTGACACTCACAAAAATTGTGAAGGGCCCAGCAGGCGAGGATGATGTCACTGATTAAGGCGACATGACAGTCACATTATTTCAATAGGCACCACAATCTTCCTTTTCAAGCGTCCAATAGCCCTCTCCACAGTCATTCTGGCTGGACTCAAGCAATGATTAAAAGCAGATTTTTCCAATGTTTATCCCTCTGCCCTCCAGGTACGGCTTTATTAGCCATGGCAGGAGTGGTAACAAGGCATCTCTGAGGATCACAAGAGGTACCTTCACATCCTAAATGGTTTCTTCCCATCCTTTCAAGAATTCTGGCCTTGTTCGCTAAAGGACGACTTTGAGAACATGTGGGCATCAGGAACCCTCCAGGCCAGCCAATGTTGACATCTCAAAATTTCATACTGTG
This sequence comes from Lepomis macrochirus, assembly GCA_024633595.2. Classification (NCBI taxonomy): domain Eukaryota; kingdom Metazoa; phylum Chordata; class Actinopteri; order Centrarchiformes; family Centrarchidae; genus Lepomis; species Lepomis macrochirus. The sequence continues at coordinate 29,035,195 of JALXJV020000017.1, read as the reverse complement.
GTCCACAACGCCAGGATTAAGGAGTTGCTCTTGCACACTGCAGGAACCCCCACCTGTCACTGAATCCCCTGACTATTTCTCTGTCTTCTGCAGCTGAAGGCATTTCTAGGTGTTTTGGCTTGTGGTCATTGGTGACAGTCTTGGGTAAAGACACAAGCACTTCACATTCCCACACAAAAGAGGTGAGGCACAAATCATTCTGCCCCCATTAAAATAATCTAGTGATGGTTAAGTGACATCAGCAACAGTAAGTGACATCACATAAGTGTCCTGAACAACACTGTGCACCGACAGGCAAGTTACCACATTCTTTTACAACTATAATTCAGTCAATTTATAATGTTGTGGTCATCAAGCCTAATGACTCAACCCTGTTACATGACATAAAGATAGAAAACTATTACTTGTGAAAATTATCTTTGTTATTTTAACAATATATATGATTTCTTAATCTCATGCATATTATGTGCTCTCCTGTTATTCACCACATTTAGAGCAGCTTTATAGTTAAAATATAAAAATAGGTTACCTTTTATAATATTTTTTGATCTGCTAAGATCTGCAGCTGCTTTATTTCCTTCCCGCTAACAAATTATGATAATGGCTGTGGTTTGGAGGCTCTGGATGGCCACAGAGGGATATACATATACTTGGGGGATATACATGGGCGAGCAGCGAAATAAATGTCCTCACTTTCATGCCGTAGCTGCAGCTGGATATACAGGGCCAGTAGCTGCACGGCTAACATAGCTAACTAGCTAATACCTAACATTACAGCTAGCAGCAGTTATTAGTTACTTTAAAGATTTCTTTCCATCTGTAAACTCTGTAAACCATAAATTATAGCAAGCATATCTGGTGCCTACACCGGCCCCCAGAAACACTGAAATACAACTACAGCGTCTCCCTAATTTGTGTCTTATCCATCAACTTCAGTGCCCCATATTTTTCAAAATAAATTAAAGCTGTTATATTCTGTTCAGCACACTGGCAAGAGGGTGAGGTGATGCGGGCTCACAGCAAAGGGTGTATATACACTGAATAAAAATGCAACACTTTTTTTTTGCCCCCATTCATCATGAGCTGAACTCAAAGACTTAAGACTTTCTCTATGTGCACAAAAGGCCTATTTCTCTCAAATATTGTTCACAAATCTGTCAAAATCTGTGTTAGTGAGCACTTCTCCTTTGCCAAGATAATCCATCTGAACGTAGCCTTAGATCTTATATATATATTTAGTACAGTGGCTCACAAGTCCCTTGGCAGGCTACAGGGTAGCTGGCCAATCTGAAGAGAGTGGGCTCTTAGGCAGGGAGGAAAATGGCTTGTTTTAGACAGAGGATGAACTGAGTGGCTGCATAAAGGACCAGTATGAGATAAACAAAGATTTTGTTTTACTGTAAAGCAACTCTACTGGAATCACGGAATAAAAATATATAGCTAGAAATGAGCATTATAGGTGCCCTTTAAGCTAACTAACGGTGCGTTTTTATGTATGTTTCCTCAAATATCGCAAAAAGGAAACTTCACTAAACTTCATGGTGGAAAAGTTGGTGAGCAATGGAAACCGCATGCATTAATTGTAATTTATTTGACCACTAAAGCTTGATTTATACTCCTGCTTAGGGTCTACATGCATTGTGACGATCAAATATGTTTATCCACCGTGTTACAGCCACTGTTTTGGCCGCTAGTAATAGTTACTATAAAGCACGGAACACTTCTGGTCGAATCGGAGGCATTGCAAGGCTACCCAGCTGACCAATCACGATGCTTACGATCCGTGTCGACTCAACGTGTAGTTACATTTTTGAAGAGGTGCACATCAGGCAACGGCGTACTTTATTTTTGGGAGATGGAAACCTAATGTGGTTGTTTTATTGTTTGTCAATCAAGAGTTTGTATGACAGCATTCGCCATTTACAACATCCTAAACAAAGTAAACCAAGTGGGAAAATGAAATGAGTTTGAGTGAAGTCTGTGAGCAGCTGGCCTCTTGTCCTTTCATTAACATTAACATTTTTTCCTTTCATAATCATAATTACAGGTCTGCACAGTCTGTCTATGGATTCAAGCAGAGCCAACAGTGATTGGATTCATCAACCAGAATTTGATTAGATAACCTAGTTTGGTAACTAGAACAGGAGAGACCAGACTTGGTTGTAAAACTTTCTTTTCTAAACTCTTTGTCGTGTTTTGTTAACACTTGTTGGTTTGGAAACACATCAAGGAACTGGTCAGTGGTGGAGGAAATATTAAAGAGGTCATATTATGCTCATTCTCAGGTTCAAAATGTTATTTAGGGGTATTCCCAGAACAGGTTTACATGGTTTCATTTTCGTTTTAGCTATGGAGCGATGCATCTTACCTCTACAAGATCTTTGTTGGGAGTTGCACATGCACTGTTCCTAGTTAAGGACTACTAGCCAGTCGGATGCATACAAGGGCGGGTCGTGAGAAGCTGGTAAACACTTGGTTCAGCTGTACATGTTCCCCTTAGCAACTTAGCAACATGGACTGGAGCAGGAGTTTCAGAGTGGTGAGTTATTAATCTGTAACAAATTTATCTTTAACTGAGCTCTGTCTCTACATCACAGTAACAACTTTGTGTCCACTGACTGCCTGGAGGGTAGCTAGTGTTTGGAAGGAGAGGAGGCAGCAGGCTGATGTCCTGTCACTGTGTGCTGCAGCTCAGAGTGTTTTTCCACCAATGTTTTTGTGAGCCATAAGCACATTTTGCTGTGACGTCACAGGGATGAAGGGAAACTGCCAGACTACAATCAAGCTGTTTTCTGGCAGTAAATTGACTAATACCACACTGTAAAAATACTGTTTTACAAATAAAAGTCCTGTATTGAAAATGTTACTTACATAAAGTATGTGAGTTTAATCAGGAAAATGTAATCAAAAGTAAGGGTAGGCTACTCAATGTAGAAGAATGTCCCCTGTGACTGTTAAATGTAAAATAGTAAGAAACGCTGTCACAATTAGGGCCCAAATTTTGTTGTTGTTGTTTTGTCTAACCTTTAGTGCAAAATATAAAATATTAAAAACAAATTTCAGGCATTTATTATCAATTATCAAAATAATTTAAGAGAAGATGTGCAAATCCTCCCATTTGTGAAGCTGTAAACATGTTGAAATGTTTTCTACATGAAAAATTGCTTTAATGACCAAAATAGTTTCCAATTAATTTTTCTATGAATCAACTAATTGCTTGCATTCTGTTAGGCTGTTTCATTTATAACATCAATCATCCAATCATATTTAGTAAGTCTTTGATGTTTTATATGCAAAAATCAGAAACCAGATGGGTTTTGATAATTAACTAATAAAAAATAAAAAACATTGGTGTGTGAGGGCTTGCTATAGCTGATGACTTCTGTTTGCCACTTGTCTGCCACTCAGAAATGTTCATTCAGCTCATTAAGGCATCATTTAATGTGTATAATGTTGTCATTCAGTGTTTTATATATATATATATATATATATATATATATATATATATATATATATATATATATATATATATATAGCACACCAGAACTTGAAGTTCACCACAGTCAGTGCTCAATACAAAACCACAACTACAACACAGTTCAACCACCAATGAATGGGTCCTTATCTCAGTTAAAAGGCCAGAGTCCATGTAACAAAAAAACAAATATCATACACCTGTCTTTACCATCAAAAGTGACCCTCAGGGCTTCCCCACTACGTTGAATTATGACGGTAAGGGATCCCCAGTCCGTCATAAACTGACTATTGCCCTTGACCATGCTTTCAAATGTGACGACTTGGAAATGAGAACTGGTTGTGTGGACATAAGGGCTCAGATTAGAGGCTGATGATACCTTTGGGTCATGGATTTGGTCAATACCACTTGTATTTTTTTTCTTATTGTGCAAACAAACCTTTCTCAAAGCATATTCATTTGTTAGTTAACAAATTGGTGCAAGCTATTTTTTCAGACCGTTTTCAAAAAGTGGTGGGGACAAAATCACCCCTTTCAAAATGTGGTGGGGACATGTCCCCATCGTCCCCAGTAAAATGACCCTATGGGTCAGTGGACCAGTTACGGTCAGACAGCAGTGTGAAGCTGTAGGCTCATGTCCACTCCCTTAGAGAAGGGAGGGTGTGAAAAGTGTTTCCCAAGTTAAATCTTGTTACATGCTTGCTTTTTCTTTTAAGGAAGTAGTTTTCTATTGCTGATTGAGTTTAATTTGTTAATAAAAATCTTTATTTTGGTTGCACAGATTTTGTGGAGTATAAATTATTTCTATTAGGATAATAATCTAACATTAAATTAAACTATTTTATTGCTAGACCTACTGTTAGCAGTGTTGGGCAGGAACTGTGATACTATTACTTTTCTCATTTTACATTTACTCATTTCCCCAGTAACTAGTAGTGTAACATCACTATTTCCAAAACAGTAATATTATTACAGTTATTAATCCAAGCAACACTTTCTTAGTTACTGAATGCACCATCCTTGCCTGAATGCGCAACTGGGAGGCAGGTCTGCTGCACTGGACCTGATGTTATTCAAGTCAGCTGTTAGTATAATGTTACTATATTACTTACATAATCTCAGTATATTCAATAAATTTTCATACACTGTATAGTTCACGTCTAGTTTAGGCCTATTATAAATATTATATTCCAGTTACCTGTGTTGGGAAGTAATCAGTCACAAGTTACGTAACTTAATTACAATGCCTTAATTACAAATTAACTGTAACATATTAATTTGTAATTAATAATGAATTAGGCATCATTTAATGTATATAATGTTGTCATTCAGTGTTCAATATATTTACATAAATGCTTTATGACAAACAACAATTTGTTACATCTGAATATTTTCTGTAAAAGCTCAGCTACATGTTGTAATTTTGTTGCTCTGTGTGTTTTTTCATGTGCACAATGTTTTCTTCGCCAGTTCAAGCCACGGCTGTTTAGTCAAGTCTGACGCTGTTCTGATGCTGTTGATTGGTTCAAATGTCTGAATTTGCAGCACCGCCATCTGCCAGTTAAACTGCCTCCCAAACTGTCTTTTGATTAGAAATTTAGAAAAGTAATGAAATGTAACAAACATTTCAGCATAAGTTACAATATAATACTACCAATATGTCATGTGTACAGCCCGTCAGAGTGCTAAAATAGTTTATCAAAAACTACAAGTCCCATAAAATAGAGCAGTGTGTGTGTGTTGTGTATTGTGTGTGTGTGTGTGTTTGCATAAAAATCAAATCCCTCATCTTTAGCTCTATGTAGGCCTCTCCCTGGCTCAGCTGCTGATTGTACAGCTACATAGCAACTAAAAATAAACATGCACTAATTCTATCTCTACATGATTGCCTTCTCAGCCCTGCACACTGCCTTTTTCTAGTTCCACTGACCTTCTCCTCCTCCTCCTCCTGCGGCTCCTCCTCTTTCCTCTCTCCCTCCTTATTAACATGACTAGGGTCATAATCACCGTGACCTCCACTGACCTAAACAGCTAATATACATACACAAACAAAGATTCCTCGCTTATAAGGCTGCTGTCTTGATAAAAACACACATATATATATATATAATTTCAGAATATAATAAATACATTTACATACTGCATACTAATGCATACTAATTGTGTGCATCTATTTCTTCTGCTGCAGCGTCCTGCCTCATCTGCACCTGCCACAGCAGTCGGTTAATTTGCTTGTGACGTCTTTTTCTTCTTAATTCTTGTTTTTCTTAGTCATTTCTTTTTTCCTCTTTCTTTCTTTTCGCCGTATTTACCGTCTCTGTCGCACTTGTACACAAGTAAACTCTGCTGATCGGCGCCGTTAAGCCAATCAGAATTCAGCATTTACCAAGATCAGTCCAACTTGGGAGGGGCCGCTTGTATCCGCCCTCAGTATTGAAAGTATTAGTTTGGCCCAGACTGACAGACACCCAAACATTGTTCCGCTGCAGCTGACCGGTCGGCCAGCGCGAACCGCTGGATCACTAGGTAAAACATTAGAAACTGAAAAACGTTAGTATTTAGGGACATTAAATCCATTATAAAAAACGCCATATAAAACTGCAGGCTATCAGACTGTCCCTTCTCTTGCTTCTCCAAAATCTAAAGTGAGAGGACAAAATAATTTTCAGAAAAAAAAAACATAAATTATTTTATTTTTTTGGGGTTCTTTAGAAATTTAGATGCTTCAGCACCCTAAAAAATGGTCTAAAATCACTCAGAGTAAACGTTTTTTACCTACTAATTTCATATACTTATCTAATGATAAATCTACATAGGCCATAGGCCTACTTAACTAGAAAATGCTATCAGAGTTCACTGATGGTTACAATCTGTAAATGTAATTCTGATTGGCATGATATATTAATTAACCGGTTTTGACGCTATTATGCAGCCGCTCCGTTATTGTGGATGAGACACCTGTTACTGGTGGTAACAGCAGATGCCTTTCAATACCACAGGGCACAGAAGTCTAGGGCAGCTATTGGTATTTCCCATTATTATGTGAGCAGTCTGCTGAACAGTTAAAGTGAAAGCAGTGGGTTACCTGGCAGAGAAGGTTGAGGTGTGCAGCCTGTGGCCTGTAGCTCTTCATCTAACAGCTTACTGCCTCTGCTGCTGACTGTTGCATCACTCACTGCAATATTTCAAACTGGTTCGCTGCCAGAAAACTGACGGTTGCATTTTGATGAATGAGAGTGCTCATAATCTCACTTACAAAACAGATTTACATTTCCTGTGACTACTTCAAAATAAAAGTCAACTTGTGTTTCGCAGTTAAATGCTTTTAATGTGAAGCTGCAGCAAGAGGAAATGTACAGTTTCCATTAGTAGTAACTTAATAAGCATTTTTTTTACAATAATAATAATTTATACTTGTTGAATCAGGCGTAGGTGGCGTAGGCTATGGGCTAGGCAGAGGCTACGTGGCGTCACTGACGTACACCTCCTCAAAATGTAACTACACATCAAATTGATGCAGACCGTAAGCACTGTGATTGGTCGGCTGGGTAGCCTCGCAATGCCTCGAGCCGACAGGAAGTGTTCCGTACTTTGTAGTAACTATTACTAGCGGCCAAAACGCCGGCTGTAACACGGTGAATCAATATATTTGAGCCTGAAAAGACTCGTTTTACTATCAGAATGTGATCCATTTGGTCGATAACATTTGAAAAGGCTACACCAGCCGCACGGATACAATTACATTTCACGCAAGCGGAGCTGCTAAACTGGAAGTTAGCCTGCTCGGCTGGCAAAATTCAACACAGTGGGCGCTTTAGGCTACTGCCGCCTAGCGTTGTGGGGTGTATTGCAGAATGACGGATACACTGACGCACAAGTATAATTTTCTGGGTACGTATGTAGCCTACGGTGTAGCTATGTACGTAGACCCTACGCAGGAGTATAAATCAAGCTTTACACTACAGAAGAAAAACTACTCTATTACAGTAATGTGAGTAATGTTACCTTACACCTCTGCGCCTGTCAACCTCACCACTTGCCAGGTTGAAAAATACATAAATTAACCTCTAAGGCCCTTGAAAACTTTAACAAATATTTGTGAGTAAAGGAGTAACAATCCCTTAAACAAGTTGAACTTTGAAAGCCAACATTGTTAAGTAATATACATCAATACTTTAACACTCAGAAATGCTTATTTGCGTCATCTGGACTTTCTGTAGTCTGAGATTGACAGTGCTAGCAATATAATAAATTATTAAATATTCCTAATAATGTATTTAGCTTGCTGACTCTGAATTAAGCATTGGAAACAGAGGAAAGGCAAGGCTAAAACAACATTCGACTGTCATAAGTTATTACCAAGCGGAAAATAGACCATAAAGCAGAGTATGTTTCAGGGCAGGATTATCTCTGATTAAAAAATTGTTACCATGGCGACCTGTCAATCAGGCTGGGGTGATTTGTACCCATGGCACTGTGTAGATTTAACCAGAACCATTGTCTGCTCACTGTCTCTGGTGAGTACATTTAGTTTTAAGAAGACTGTTGTTTGCTAGACAAAATTGTCAGCCCTGTTAAAATGACAGTTAACGTGAATTACAGATCCACCTGGCTAAGTAAGCTAGCTAGCTCTGCACACGGCCCTTAACTCTACCGTCTTGTCCGAATATGGTCACGTCCTCACACACCCTCTGTATTGTCATCCATGGGGATTAAATCCATCTCAGCTGTGCCACTGAAACTTCAGCAGAGAGCAGAACTTCCTACACAGACAGCAGGTGTTCCAATGAGACACAGACGCAGCAAGAAATTGGATAGTTTGCCTACAAGGTAAAGTTGTGTATATCATCTATTTGTGTTGTAGTCATCCAAAGACATGCAGGCTAGGGTAATTGGTGTCTCTAAAATTGTCCTTAGGTGTGAATGTGAGTGTGAGTGTTGTTTTTGTCTATGTGTGGGCCCTGCGATGGACTGGCAACCTGTCCAGGGTGTGTACCTGCCTTTAGCCAATGTCAGCTGGGATTGGCTCCAGCTCACCGCGACCTTGTAGGCAGGATAAGCGGTTGACGATGGATGGATGGAGTGTTGTAGTCAAGACCAAGACGAGAGTTTATTGAGACCGGAGACAAGACCAAGACTGTTA
>JALXJV020000017.1:28982352-29026077 GCA_024633595.2 Lepomis macrochirus | reverse complement strand
ACAGCAATATGTACTAAGATATAAAAGTAAAGGTTCTCACTATGCAGTGAAAATTGGATCAGTCAGTGCTTATGATTATATATTATATATTATATATTTTTATTATTAATATTGATGCATTCACATGTAAGAAGCATTTTAATATTGTATTTAACTGTGATAGAAGGTTGGAAGGTTTAATGGAATGTTTACAATGCATTGTATTTTACTGTCACATTCTGCCTGATTTAGTTTGTCCCTCTGTGAGTTTTTATTATATTTGATCAGTTATTATTAGGTATCTTTTATTTAGTATGTTGTGTTTTAGGGTTCAGTCCGTTCTGTTGGCTTGTGTCTGTTTATGTCATTGTGAGCTCTGCCTGATTTGTTATCCGTTTGGTTATTGTCTCTGTGTTTATCTGTTCAGTTATCTTAGTCTGTGGTTGAGTTTGTCAGTGTTGTTACTGTCCTGTTACCTTGTCATCTTTAGCCACTCTGTGTTATTAGTTCGGTCCCTGTTTGTGTTGCTGCTAACGCCTTGCGATAAACTCCCTGTTGCTGTCCTGTTTAGATTAAACTTTAGCAGGTGGTCCATGTTTTCTGTTCGTGGTTTTAGTTCCTGGTCTTGTGTTCTCTGTTTAGTCTTGTGTATTCCCTTGTTCATTTACTGATTCTGTTTAGCTCACTTTGTACCTGTCTGTTACGTTTTCTGTGCAGCATTATTTATTATGTTATACATCCGCATCTTTAAGTTTACTTAGTATCTGTCTTGCCTCTTACGTTTAGCTCTGCATCTCAGCCCTGTGTCTCAGTTTCATGTCAAAAAAGAACGGGTTCGGAACTGGTGCTGGTTCAAAGTTGGTTCAAAGCTGGTTCAACTTGCGAACCTTCTCAGAACCAGTTTGTTTTTCCACTGACTAGAGAGCCCAGCGAACGACGTCATTACGTCACTGTGAACGGTTCCAGTCCAGCAAAGAGTTGGTGCCGCTTTGTAACCAGTTTTCCTGGCCGAGAACCGGTTCTTTGGCTGTCGAAACACAAAGAACTGGTTCGCGAGTAGGCGCCAGCTCCGAACCTGCTCTCAAAATGCTTTGGTTTAAAACGGGCTTTAGTGTTTACTTCTGGTCTGTATACTTGTGTTCTGGGTTAACTGTCTCTCTGCTGGTCTGCCTCTCATGTTACCCCCTGTTGTCTCTGCCTGCCTGCCTGCCTGTCTCCCAGCTCGTTAACCCATGTGTGCATAAGTACTTGTCTCTTTCCTCAGTATGTGTCCGGTCATCGTTTTGTGAATACACATTGTCATGTTTCGTTTGAAGAGTGTTGTGCTTGCTTTGGAATTACATGTACAGTTGCGTAATCTTGTCAGCCACTATTATCTGTAAGCTTTGTTTTCCATGTTTTGGACCCTGGAACTGAATCTCTGCTTTTAGTGTTTTGCGTTTGGGCTCTCACTCCTGCCTCTGCACTCATCCACGAAATCCTGACATTTACATGCTTATTATAGGGTTTTTAAAAATTTCATCTGCAAAGTAACTACACTAAATGTAAAGTCCAGCGTGTAAAATGTAAATGTAAAGTCAAAAAGTAAAGTCCAGTACCTTTAAAATTATACTCAAGTACATTACTTGAGTAAATGTACCCACCCCTGATGTATTCAACAATAATGAAATATGAACACAGTATCAACATGTAGTTTTTCCCCAGATGATAGAGAGTGCAATGACATTATGTATCTACATCTTTTGTGGTTGTGCTGGGCCTACATTACCTGGTAGACTGGTGTTAGGCTGGCAGTACTGCCCGTCAGCTGGAAGCCCGTTAATGCATCCACATGTGTCATCGATGATGGCGTCACAGGCTCCATTGTCAATGCAGCTGTTATATGACCAAGCAAAACTCGGCTCACATCTGCACTGGTATCCAGTCATATTTGGTGAACACACTGTGTGAAGAAGAAGCAGCACACAACATCAAGGATTAATGACGTGTTTACTGGTAAAGCTAAAATATATTTAATTGTTTATTTAGTTGTACCTGTTGTCATGGCAATGCTGTTAATTTCAACAGTGTCATTGATGCGCACAGGAGTGAACGTGTTCAAAAGCGTTCGGAGGTGCTCCAGGTCAGAGATGTTTATGACAACTTGGAGAACATAATCAGAGGAATTTAAGGTAGCTGTGAAGACAAGAAACAGACGCAATCAGATACTGTATAACTGGTGAAGTGACAGTCCATACTTCACTGACAAGAAAAGGACAAATTCAGTAGTTAATATTAAATATTTTTGCTCTAATGAGCATAAAGGCAAGTAGTAGTTTCAGTATCACTGATAAAACTGATCCATTCTGTTGATATTAATTTGGAACTCACTCGCTCTTTTTTCTCTGGCATGAATGTGTGGTGCATTTGTGCTCATGAATTCCTGGAAAAAATGAATTTACATCATACATTAGATCAACATACAGTTTATCTACGTAAAACAATAACTGTAACTAAATACTAAATATACACAAAACCTCACAGTGAGCAGTCATACTACAATAACATATTACATATGTTTAGCAATGTAGCCAAACCATACCAGGTGCAGTATCTCATGGTATATCTTACCTCAAAGGATAAATCCAGAGATGGTGTGTATCCCTGATCCTCCAGACTGTAGCATATAACCACAAGAACAACCATGTATCCTACTGCCTTTGGTAAAGCCATCCTGACTAAAGAGAGAATGCAAGCAACACAATGATTTCTCATTACATAATCAGTCAGAAGAAATGTACAGGCCTACATGTATTTCTTAAATTAATGGCTGATGATATAGATAATTTAAAGTTGTGTTATGTGAGATTGTGCTGGTAAACAAACCATGTTCAAAATGCTTCAGTAGCTTCCGCATGATAGAAAAGAAAAAATTGTTGTTAATCAAGTTTAAGGGCATGCTACTATTCTATTTACATAACTTCAGTGAATGTTCATTTAAACAGGAAAGCTGTTGCTATGGATTCAGTGAGTACTGCTGTGGCCTATAACGTGAGTTTTTATTTTTAGCCTATACTTAAAATAAAGACACCACTCTGAAATAACACTGTTGGATTTCTATAAATATCATCACTGAGTCCGGTCTAGACCTGCTGTTTCATAAAAAGCGCTCTGAGATAACTGTTGTTGTGATTTGGCGCTGTATAAATAAAATTGATTTGAATTGAATTATTTAAATAAGAGCTAACAAGCCCTGACAGTCCGAAAATAGCATATTGACTAGAGCAACACATTTTTTCAAATGAAAAAGAAAATGTAGGAATATTTTAAGCGCATACCTTTATAGGTGAAAGAATCTCTCTCTGAGTGATTATTCTGCCTGTTCTCTTATGAATTATTTTCATTTTCAACTATTAATGTACAGTATGAAGTATGTTTTGCAGGGATACATAATGTCAACCACTGGACATGCATGCTGAAAATATCAACAAAATGTTGAAACAAGAATACAAACAAACAAGAATATTTCCCATGTTACATTTTCTTTTTAGGTGCTCAGGGCAACGGAGGTGTGCTTAAGGTAATAATAATAATAATAATAATAATAATAATAATAATAATACATTTTATTTAATGGCGCCTTTCATAACACCCAAGGTCACCTAACAAACAATTTACAGATCACTACATAAAACAATAAAAACAACAAACAAGCCACATACAGATATAATTCATTAAAAGCTCAATACAACATTTATAAAAAAGCTTGTATAAAAAGATTTTTAAAAGTCAACAAGCAGTCGCTATTGCGAACATCAAGGGGAAGAGAGTTCCATAGGCGAGAGGCAGCATAACTAAAAGATCTGGCACCCATGGTATTTAGCCGAACCCGAGGTACCACAAGAGAAATTGAAGATGAGGACCTGAGAGCACGTGAAGGGGTGTAAACATGGAGAAGTTGTGTAAGGTATTGGGGTGCAAGATTATGAAGTGCCTTATAAGCAAGTAGCAGGATCTTAAATTCAACTCTATACTTTACTGGAAGCCAGTGCAACTGCTGAAGAACAGGAGAAATGTGCTCAGTATAAGGAGTTCTAGAAAGAACACGAGCCGCAGAGTTCTGAACTAACTGAAGCTTATGTAGCAATTTGGAGGGAACACCTGTGAAAAGAGCATTACAATAGTCAATACGTGAAGTGACCAGTGCATGAATAAGAATTGCAGTATTATTATTTGAAAGAAAGGGGCGGAGATGGTTAATATTACGCAAGTGGAAATATGTGATCCATGTGATATTATTAATTTGAGCTTCAAAGGATAGTGTGCTATCCATGGTGACACCCAAACTTTTAACCTGTGAAGAAGGACAGATTACAGTATTGTCAATATACAAAGAAAGACAATTAGATCTGGACAAAACAGATCGAGTGCCAATAAGCAAAGCCTCAGTTTTGTTGCCATTTATCTTCAAGAAGTTAGCGGAAAGCCAATCTTTAATTTCAGCTAAACAGCTGGACAAAGATGGTGGTGGAAAAGAACCAGTGGGTTTGGCAGACAAGTAGAGTTGGGTGTCGTCCGCATAACAGTGGAAATGAATCCCATATTTCCTCAAAATATAACCAAGAGGGAGCATGTAAATAATGAAGAGAAGTGGGCCTAAGACAGAACCCTGGGGAACACCAGTAGTGACTATAGATGTTCTTGACTGAAAACCTTTTAATTGAATACGCTGACTGCGTCCAGATAGATATGACCTATCTGGACAGTTCCATTCAGGGGGACTAGGACAACTTGGTGGAAATTTAGGAAAAATTAGTCATTACATTTTTAGTGTCAACACAAACCAGGATCCCAGCTCTCTGGTGTCAAGAAAGATTTACCTCGCAGACTCCAACACACTTTTAATTCTAATCACCTTAGCAGACTCTCAGTTCTTCATGACTGGCTGATGAGCTTCAGATAAATTTCAGCAAAAATGATCATCATCAGTCGTATCTTCCTTTTCCTTATCTAGCCTTCTGTGGTTTGCAAGAGGATTCTGTTTTGACTAACACAAAAGTGGTTCAATCATACCTCCTTTTACATTACTGAGAAAGTCATACAAGCCTTCGTAACTTCCCTGTTAAACCACTGTTACTGACTTTTCTTTAATTAATTGACTCTACCTTAAGACTGCGTCTGCCAAACAGTCCACTTGCATTACTCCAATTCTTTTAATAACCTATTCACAAGTAGAAGAGACAGCTGAGACTTTAAAGTAATGTGGTGCATTTCACAGCTACATTTCAGCATTTCCTGTAAACATTTATAACCGACGTTCTGGATGTCTGTCTACTTACTCCATCTTCAATGAAGTATTTTACCTCTTTTAAACAGACAAACATCAACTAACCTGCACCACATCAATAATCTCCAGTTCTCTGTAACAATCCCCCCAAAATGGGAAAATATTTGCATGATTATTTTCTTCAGGTTTTAAATTTGATTTATTTGTTAACAGAACTGATTTCATGATTCATGTTCCTGGCTGGAGATAACTGGTTGATTTAAGTGAATATAAGTTCCATTAATATGCAAGTTATAAATTATTATAAGACTACTGTTAAAACATTTTATTGTGTTATTTCCTCCTGTAGGTTCTGAAGCTTCTTAAGATGCTCTTCGCTTTCTACAAGTTTGCAGGAGGCTTTTGTCTTCATTTAAAACAAAGAAAACAGCTTACCACACCATGTTAGAATGGTTGAAATGTTAACAATACCTGTATAGTTTGTACTTCTTGTCCTTACCCAATATATTGCCCCCTCTGTCTATTTTAATAAAACACACAGTGTTATTTTCTTTTCTTTAAAGCCTTTAAACCCTGCTACTAATCCTATTTCAAAGCCTGTCTGGCAAAGTCTGTCTGGTCTCAGGAGTGAGTTGCATTTTTTCTAAACATCCACTAAACCTAGTTAAATCAACAACATAGAAAGTTAAAGTTCTCCTGTTTCAAGTCACTGAAAATATATTTACATGACTCATATGAACTGAGTTGGGGAGTGGGATTAACTTTAAGTTTGAAAAGAAAAACGTGAATTACTAGTCAGCTTTACTTTTTTAAGCAAGTCTTCCTTGCCTCGGCTACATGTTTGTTTGTTTTCAGACTTCATTAAAGGCTAACACATGTCACTAGTGTCTCTTTAATATATGATTATACATGATAATATACTTAAAAGCCATTTGATCACTTCAACATTCTAACGAAGAAAAAAACAGCACCAGTTTGTTGTAACATCCAGGGAGCTTTTTCCTCTTAAAAAGCTGCTACATTTGTAGTATTTATAAAGAAAATATAAAATCACTACGTTCCATTTATTCCTCTTTACTATTAGTAAGATCACAAACATTTCCACCGCTGTTAAATGGGTTCAATGTGAAAATGGTTTAGTGTTTAATGTTCTTTTGCATGAGTAAGGATTAGTGGATACTTCCCTACAGTTTGCCTAAAAGGATTACACCAGTGATAATAAAATGTTAATTCATTATATTTGTTTACCTCTCATTGTCTTCTGGCTTCCAAAAAGGCCTCTTCTCAGGAAACAATCATTTTGCCGTATGTCTCCAGATACATAGACCTATACATGTGGGTATATATATATACCCACATGTAAGTAAGGGCATCAGTCAACTTCCTGGAATACATGGCCTAAGTCACACACCTGTCTGACAAGTTAGGCAACCTGGTACTTGGCAGGAGTGCAGATTGTATCACAGAGCACTGTGAGTGTGATGATTTTTTCGTGTGTGTATCTGAGATTTACGTTTTAGAGTTTTTGTTGTCCTATGTAATGTGTGGGCTTTAATTCTTTATGACGCTTAATCCCCCCCAAAAAACGTTGACACATGTTCAGTTATTTCACTATTATAAGAATGCAAATGGTTTAGTCAGCATTCAAGTTACTTTTAAAGGCACTTTCTTCAGCTGTGTCAGTTATTGAATAAATGGACAGATATCTTAAATGTTTTTCCTGGGCTGACCTATAAAACAGAACCACGCATTTTACTTTGGCCCATATGGTGCATAGACTTCTATTTTTGTAGCAGTTTTATGAGTCAAAAAATGGGATATGCTAGTGTGAAAGGAGTATTGTATATAACAATGACTAGAAGAGAGCTGTATATTTTTCTGTCTGTCTAAGGCAATTGACGACTGATATTACTTGAACCAAAGAACTTCTAGGTTTATAGGGATTCTGATGATAACATTAACTACATGAGTTAGTTTAATAAACACTTTCACTAAATTAATCTTTAATTAATCTGATTTTGATCATTCTGCTTTAGTCTCTGTGTAGTCTTGTTTATTTTATGTTTACTTTTAGTAGTTTATGTTTAAGTTTATGTCTTGTCTCTTATCTTAGTTTCTTGTCCTGTGCCTTAGTTTATGTCTTAGTGTTTAATTCTGGTCTGTGTACTCTTGTGTTGTTTTGCCCATGTCTGCTCTGAGTTCTGTTTAATCAGTCTGTTTTCCCTGTTGGTTGTAGTTATTGGTGATCTGTCTGCTTGTGTCTGTATTAGTTTGTCATTTATATTTCTCTGATATGTTTAGTGTTCACTAACTTCAGCATTATGTCTGTTCCCCCTCAGTAATCTGCCTGCCTGCCAGTCTTTCTGTTGTCCCTGTCACCTGTGTTGCTCCCGCCCTGCTTGTTAGTCGCTGGTGTTTATATGTTTGGAGTGTATTGTTTCTTTTCAGTCTCTGTCGAGTCATTGTAGCATGTATACACACTGCCGTGAAATGTGTGTTTTACCAGCTTCTGTGTTACCTGTACACTGTCGTTTTGGATTTTCCATCACCTGTAAGCCTTGTTCTGTTGTGGACTAAAATCCCTGAAGTGTACCTCTGCTCTCCAGTGTCGTGTATTTGGGATCTCTCCTGCTTCGCACCCTCAAACCCCTGACACAGGGCTTCCTGTAGACTTTACTATATCCAATAAAGAGCAGAATAGAGCATCCAGGACTGGTTTCCAGTCAGTGGGAAAATACCACACACCATAGGCTATGTGTGAATGGGCCTTGAAAGTTGAAATGTTACAACTGTAGGTTGTAGGATGATTTTTGTCCAGTAAAACAACATAAAACTGTTCAGAAATGCTGTGTAGACATTGTTAATTCCTTCTAGGCAGAGAGGCAAAGAAAAAGCTGTTTCTCAGACTGGCCATTAAAAAGAAAACTAATCTTTCCTTTTTATTTCTTTTTATGGCTTTGATGTTGAGTCTGGGGTTTTCTGGGTATTATTTAGTGACGCTGCAAGATGAGGGCCTGTGAGGAGTCTGTTTCTCAGACTAGACACTAATGTATTTATGCTCTTGCTGAGTTGTGCACTGGGGCCCTCCCGCTCCTCTTTCTATTCTAGTTAGAGCCAGTTTGCTCTGTTCTGAGAAGGAAGTAGTACACTGTTTTATACCTTTAGGTTCTTGACAATTTCTCACCAGGAATAGCCTTCAGTTCTCAGAAAAATAATAAAGGGATGAGTTTCAGAAGACTTTTATTTGTTTCTGGCCATTTTGGCTGAAGAAGGCCAGTTTTATTGCTTCGTTAATCAGCAAAACAGTTTTTAGGCTGTGCTACCATGATTGCAGAAGGGTTTTCTAATGATCAATTAGCCTTTTAAAATGATATACATGAATTTCCAAACACAACGTGCCGTTAGGATGTATGTCCACACTTTCTAATAAATTTGATGCTATTTTAAAGGACAAAAATGTGCTTTTCAAGTGTGTCCAAACGTTTGACAGGTAATGACCATCCAGTCGCATTTCCATAGAGGTGGGTGATCAGAAAGTTGATTTAAATAAGTCTTGGACTTTCTAGAAGTAAGTATTATATAATGTAAAGGATAAAGGATGAAATAAGGAAGGACTTTCAAGCCTGTTGCTCCTCTCGACACACCCAACCCCTGACAGTCAATGGAAAACACCTGTCATGTGAATCACAGCAATTATAAGTGATTAAGAATAACCCAGAACACAGGGCCTTTTCATTTGACATGCTAATGTGTATATTAATAAAAAAGTACTTTTGCTCATATTTACAGTATATGCCAAACTTTACTCAAAAAATAAACAATATTTTTTTTTCCTATCTGTGAGAAAGTATTAGCAATGCTACATACAATCTAAAGTTGATCCAGTGAGTCTTCTTTGCCAGATCTACTTCAGCACTCCAAGTGTTAATAAGCAGTGTTTGGAATAACGGCGTTTAAAAGAACGGCGTTACGTAACGGCGTTATTTTTTCAGTAACGGGGTAATCTAACTAATTACTTTTCCCGTCGTTACAACGCCGTTAACGTTACTGGTCGTTAAATGCGGCGCGTTACTATGTAATAAACTGTAATCCGAACGCACCAGCTGGCTCACACAGCTAGTCAGGAGGTGGGTTAATAACGAGGTAAGCAGTGCTTGAAGTGGACCGGTACGCTGCGCTCTCCACATCAGGTTCTCTGGGCTCAACGTGGCGCTCACCTGTTCCCGTTCTCACCTGCCTGCTTAACTCTGTCGGCGGGGAGAGACGAGGGAGAAGAGAAGCTCGGGTGCCTTTCAACCAGCGATTATGTTGGCTAAGGCAGAGTCATGTTTCTTGGTAATCAGCCAGTGCTTTTCCACACATGCTAGCACACGCGCCACACACACACACACACACACACACACACACACACACACACGCACACACACAACAGCTACAATGAAGCAGCAGAGATTTTTTTTAATAGTAACGCAAATAGTTAGTTTCCCTGGTAACGAGTTACTTTTATTACAGAGTAATTCAGTTACTAACTCAGTTACTTTTTGGAACAAGTAGTGAGTAACTATAATTAATTACGTTTTTCAAGTAATGTTCCCAACACTGTTAATAAGTAAAGGATGATGGTGCTTTGAGTGTGACTTGTCTGTTGTCTGGTTATGTCAGTCACATGACCCCATGGTGAAAATGAAAGTAGTCAATCATAATTTTACACCTCAGGAAACGGATACCTTGAGTGTAATCCCTACACTATAAGGGCTATTCTCACATGTTGTGTTCCTCATTAAATTACAATGTCATTATTCACATCATTAAGTGGCCACAATTTTGTTTTGCTCTGTTGGTGTTGTTGCTCGGAACAGCAAGGCCCCACTTTGAAGAGGTGAGATGATGCAGTCTGGAACACTAAGGTAGCCCAGGGACTACAACCACAACATACATTCACACCTCTAATTGAAGGCTGTTGCATCACCTCATCTAACTGAAACCATAATTATGTAGACATAAGTGAGCATTTGTATTAACATGCATTAAACTTTGGATTAAGAAAAATGTCGCGAGTACACTCAGTATTTTAAATCAGAAATCCACTGCTGATGATCATGAATAATAAGTGATAAATGTACATAAGAGAAATTAACTCTACAGCCATAATCTACAAATGCACTAGTATATTTAATGCAACTAAAAGAAACAAGAATAGAATGAAAACACGTTACTGTAATAACTGAAGTTATATTCTGTAAAGTAATTTTAAGAAGAAACTTCTTTAATCCAACTGAGCTTTTCAGATCTCCTGGAGTTAAAAATCATTTTGTGGATGATTCTTTTGTTCAGTGCACAAGATTCACAGTCACTGACTGTTAACTTCCTGCATTTTCCCTGAGCTAGCAGGCATCATCGTTGAAACGTGCATTAGTACGCACATCAATAAGCAAAAATTCAGAACGCTACAGCTCTTTTTTCTCACTGACTTCTGTTTAGTACTCTTTTGCTGGTTCAAACTGTTTTGTTCTTTACAAAATGTAACTTTCCTCCCAAGAAGGCTGACAGCATCAGTCGTTTAAGAAAGCACACAAAACAACATGTTTGTTTTCAAGTGACAAAGCCCTCAATTCAATTCAATTTTATTTATATAGCGTCAAATCACAACAACAATTATCTCAGAGCGGTTTTCATAAAAAGTAGTTCTAGACCGTACTCTGTGATATTTACAGAAGCCCTACAGTTCTCACCAAGAGCAAGCACTAGGCGACAGAGGCAAGGAAAAACTTCCTTTAAGAGGCAGAAACCTCGAGCACAACCATCGCTCAGTTTAATAACTATTATAACAATAGGACTAGTAACAATAATTAATAGCAGAAGAGGTCGATCACACACGAGCAGAAACACAGGGGTATCAGGTGACCCGTAACCACAGATCCAGACTCAACAGCTCCAGAGCCAGAAACACTTGCAGGAAGTGATAGAAGGAAAGAGGAGAGGAATGAGAAAGCACGGAAAGAGAAGAAGTCAAGTTAGTAACATGCATTAATGGGATGAGGTTGCACACAGAGGTGAAGAAAGAGAGATGAGAAGAGAGAGAAGGAGAGAGGAGCTCACTGCATCTAGGCCTATAGCAGCATAACTAAGGGATGGTTCAGGACTCACCTGAGCCAGCCCTCACTATAAGCTTTATAAAGGAAGAAACTCTTAAGCCTACTCTTAAATGTGGTGATGGTGTCTGCTTCCTGAACCCTTAACTGGAACCTCGTTCCACAGTAGAGAAGTTTGATAACTAAACGCTCTGGCTCCCTATGGCTTCTACTTTTGGAGACTCCAGGAACCACAAGTATCCCAGCATAGAGGTCAAAAGAATTATAATGGGACCACTCATGTTACAGAGTGAAGTCCATGAAGGGAGGAGGTCGGGCCGGACGGATGGGTCAACAAAACATTGAACTGGATATTTATTATTTACTGAGATGTGCTTCCATATTGCCCAGCCTGTCCAGCTAAACAACATTTTAATATTCAATGTGAATACACTGCTTCCCATCTTGCATCAGTCCAGAGTTGTAACTAAACATCATCATGTCTGGACTGGTCCCAACGGATGTTTCTTGCTGGAATGCACAAGTTTAATAAGGTGCACGCACATATGAATGCATTTTCGCAACGTGGTTATATTTTCCAAGCTGCAGTTTATAAACACCGTGGCCTGTTGGCGTTTATCAAATGTAATAGTTATGTTCACTCAACATTGTTTAGTCACAGTCTGACAAGCAACCAAGACACGACAGACAAGAGCTGCACTGCTCTGCTGGTTAGCAGGACAGACAGACAGAGATTCACTGCAGCTGCACATTAACAACAGGCTACATGTTACCTGCTGACCACACATTTACCTGATGTTCACGCAGTTCACTCCAATTTTTTTCTTTTCTCATTCCCAGAAACAGGCCTCAACATTAAACTTTTTTGGAACTGGCTCTACCGGGCCAGTTGGTTTGAAACTTACTGGCCTGAAGACAATTTTTACTGGCCTTCCTTCCAAAAGTTATTTATCATTGTTACAACAAAGACCAAAGACTGTTAATATGTTTAATCAGTTATTAAATACATCCTGAATATAAAAAACTAAAACTAAAAAGCTATAATCACAATTTATTTTTAAAACAAAACATACTAACAGACTCAAACGTGACGTGCAGCCATTTAATAAAAAAAAATGCACACAGAGCAGGGGATACAAGTTGCCTCACCATGCTGTCGACCTGTCAATCACAAGGTAATCCCGCCCAAAAGCCTATGCTGCATTATCGTCTATTTTCTCCTAAATAGGACATCATTTAAATCATTTACTCAGTGAACATCATGTTTTGTTGAAAAACACTTGAAAGTAGCGACTGAGACCAGTCGAAAGGGTTTACTGAGGTAATAAATCAGCTGAGAAGTAGTATATATATATATATATATATATATATATATATATATATATATATATATATATATATATATGTATTATTTATGTTTATTTATATTTATTTATTTTAACTGCTCCATTCTGCTGAGCTGCATAAAGCTATTAATAACAATGTAATTAGGTCTTGTGCAGAATGTAACGGAGTAAAAAGTCAGATATTTGGCTTTGAAATGTAGTGAAATGAAAGTAAAAGTTGAAACAACTAATAATACTCAAGTAAAGTACAGATACTGAAAAAAATGTGTACTTTGTTACTTTGAGTACCAACAACACCTTAATCACTGTTCTCATGCCAGGCGTCATATATACACACTTGACAAGCATATTTATTTCACACAAAACATCGATTTTTCGTACAAGGAAGAGCTATTAAGTTGAGAGTGTTTGGTGCCCCATCTCCTGAAGCAGAAAGTGCAAATCATGGTATTGGTAAACATAACTGAACAAACACACTGTTGCACATTTAGAAATATATTGGCAAACACTTCATCCCTCTTCCATTAACTCATTATATCAAAGTCATAATTTGTCAAATGTTAAATTAATTTCCAACTATTTTGATAATTGATTTAGAATTCTTTGACGACATATGCATGACATTTTTAATTTACTGATTTCCATTTATGAAATGTGAATATTTTCAGTTTTTTTTACTCTTCTATGACAGGAAGCTGAATATATTTACGTTGAAGACAAAATAAGCCATTTGAAAACATCTCCATGGGCTATCAATATTTTCTGACATTTTTATGGACCAAACAACTAATCGATTATTTGAGGTAATGATTGACATATTTATCCTTAATGAAATTAATCCTTAGTTGCAGCTCTCCTATTCAGAAGCTCATCACATAGCAGGCTAACCACTCAGTTTTATCAACTATTCAGTCTGGGGCCGTCACATCAATACAAAAAATGACACTCTCTATCTCAAAGTACACTAAGGGGAGGTCTTCCAAAATGGAAGCCTATTATATGTCAAATTTAAGGACAGCATTAGGCACTTGGACATCCTCTTCTTAGAGCATTAACATACACTAGTCTATGTTTTATATTTGTTTCATTTGTTTGTGGGTCGAAAACAGTCTCACTCCAAAGAGACGAGGGATGGTATACATGAGAACAGGGCGTCCCCTTGGAGCTACTGCATTTCTGCTGCTGCGGATAATGTGGGTATTCCACAAATGTGCAACTTGCTGCAGTTGTTCCTGTAGAAGAAAAATATCAGTGAAAACACAGATCAATGTAACGCTTCCTATTTTGAGTCAATATTATACATGCAGACATAAGCTCCCTGGACAAAGGGGGAGAGTGGACATTATATCAACAATGTGTTTTGAAAAGATGACTGTTCTTTAACGCATTAAGTCATGAATGAATCCATGAGAATTCATATGCTTCTGCAGCAATCAACGAAAATCTAACTAACCAAGGTTTCATCGGACTTTTGTAGCACACCTAGACTGTTCTAAAGATGTTAGATAGCTTCTCCATAGTTTATGGCTGCTTGTCTATATTTTAGTGTAAATTTGGCTTAAAAATGTTGGGCAGGCTATATAAAAATAGTGATGAAGCAGCAGTCGGTCTGTGCCCTCCCCAACCCCCCACACACACAGCATAAAGAAACAGCAACATAGACCTATCGTACCTCGATGGTGTTCAGACAAGTGAACAATACAAGCTGCTTGTCCAAGAAGTCTCCAGAGAAACAGTCATTGTCTTTCAGCTCCTGAAGACAATTGATCCAGTATTGGGCATGATGCGTTCTCAAAAAGGCCCACCAGCTTTCAATCCTCTGATTTTGATTACTGGACCCAGAAATAGAACAGTTACTGACGTTGCGACGATCCGTACTCCATCGTAAAAATCTCTGCCATCTCTGCTATTACATTACATCTGTTATGACATTTTCTGTTCCCAAATCTGTACGAATTCTGGCAGCTGTCCCCATCCTCTTCTCAACTTCTGCTATGAAATAGCCAGCGATGATTTTGGGATTGCTGTTTCTTGAGTATGCATGAAGCCATACCATGAGTCTTGAAAATCCATCAATCGCTCCATGTATACAAATACCAAATGGCTTTAGTTTATCATATGAGTCAACATGCCACATAAAATTAGGCCCAGGGTTAACGCATAGGCGTCGCATCAGGCGATTTCTCCGTCTCTGCTCAACACCATGGGGGTCTAGAAACTTTAACAAATGCCTCACTGTACTTTGGGTCACAACATACCCAGCTTGGATGCAGCAGAGATGGTGTAGCTTGTATCCGTGGAACCTTCCGTGTCCCTCCAGCTGAAAATCCTTCTGAGAGTACGCATACTTATCACAATATCCACAGTGCTCAGTAACTGCAAAATCTCGCCATGTCTCAATCCAAGCATGAAATAGAACTTAATCAAATCCTGTAAATGAGCCACATTCCTTTATTTGTCCGTTCTGTGCACACCTTTCCTCATTCAAACATGAGTTTCATATTATAACAATGCAGACACAGTTATCATATCATATCATGTTATAACGTGAAATTATCATGTTAAAACGTGAAAAATATCATGTTATGATGTGAAAATATCATGCTATAATGTGAAAATATCATGTTATAATGTGAAAAATATCTTGTTATAACAACAAACTTTTCATGTTATAACATGATACTGATCCGTTTTTTTCTTTCTGCCATGGCAGCAAGACGCTTCCGTAAGCATATAACCACAAGAAAAACCCTGTATCCTACTACCTTTGGTAAAGCCATCCTGACTAAAGAGAGAATGCAAGCAACACAATGATTTCTCATTACTAAATCAGTCAAAAGAAAAAGGCCTACAAGTATTACTTAAATTCACAGGTGTCATTTACAATGGGGAAACAGGGGGCATGTCCCCACCACCTTTTGATTTTGTCCCCATCACTTTTTGAAAGCGTTTGCTAAAAATGTTCTAAAAAATATCTTGCAACAAGAAATGTTAAAGAACAAATGAAATTGCTTTGAGAATGTTTAAGAAAACATACAAGGCAATTTATATCTAAAATAACAGTTGTGCATTGTGTAAGAAGGTAATGTAGCAACCAAAAAAAGCTACTGATTACTGTATTATGTTTCATTATATCTGCCAACTGAATTTTGTGTTTCCCTTCATGTAAATAAAGACATTTAGCCATAATTTGGTGCAGAAAATGTCTCCAGAATGCAGGAAATTAAGAGTTTAATGCTCAAAATCTTCTGGGGTAAGACACACTCATATATTTAAGCAACAAATATTTAATCAACATAGTTCTAAAAATCTTCTTGTCTTGTTCTTGTGCATTGTCACATCTCATGACTCAAATGTATCATCATGCCTCTAATCTGAGCCCTTGCCCCTACCACTTTTCAACACAAAGTGACGCCCTTGCTTAAATTAACGGCTCATGATATAGATATTTTAAAGTTGAGTTACGTGAGGTTGTGCTGATAAAGAAGGTATGTTCAAAATGCTTCGGTAACTTCCTCATGGTAGAAAAGAAAACTTGTTGTTAATCACATTTAAGGGCATGCTACAATTTCCTTGACATAACGTCAGTGTTCATTCAAACAGGAATCATGTTGCTATGGATTCAGTGAGTACTGCTGTGGGGTGCAACTTCAGTTTTTGTTTTTAGCCTATACTTCAAATAAAGAGAATGCCACTATAAAACGGGGTAGAATTGTCCAAGTTCTTGCCCTTTGAACAATATTTCTTTACATTTTGGCACATTGGTGCCAGTAAAGATTAATAGCTGTTAGCAGTTTCTATTTGCAATGGACCCAAAGGTGTGCAGACAACTGTCACTGGATTACTTTTTATCTTATGATTATTCTTCATTTTATTTCTTATATTTTACCCTTTAAGGTATCATCTCATAAGATAATATCACTTGTTATGAATGTATTGCTAAAGTCCACTTACAAACTTTTGTGGCTGTGTAGTTGCTAGAACACACTGCTAAATCACCATTACAATAATGTTGTGTACTCATGAAGTTTTGTGAGACTATGCTTCAGGAATGAAAGGAGAAATGTATTTTATTTACTATTGCTTTTACCCTTTTCTTACTCTTTTCTCTGACGGGAAGTGTATCTAGACAGTCAGTGTATAACAAAAGTATATTCACTGAGTAAATTTTCTTATATGCATTGCTAAATCAGTCAAGTGTTGCTTAAGTGTAGATGGTGATCATGCTTTTTAAATGTTCTGGAAAGGATTGGAAATTGGCATCCGAAGACTCACAGGAAGTGAGCCTCTGCCAGCAGATACCATAGTGGTATGTTTTTTATTTACAATATGATGAAATCAGCTCTATAAACTGTGTGAATGTAATAACAAGTGATGAAAGGATAATAAATGATGGAAGATAGACATTTTTAATTTTTAGGTAAGGCCACAACCTAGAATTAAAATAAGCTTGCTGTCTCTCTCTCTCTCCTGTTTAGGATTTGAACACAATGCTCCAGTGGGGCTTCTGGGTAACCAACCCGATCGCATCAACATGCGTCACATATACACGCTTTGGAAAAGTCGTGTCTATAGTACGCTAAACGGCGATTTTGCGTGTATATGATACGCTGCAGTTTACAATAGCGTTACAACACAAAGGCTAACCTCACGGCCGATGTGCACAGCTGTAGGGTTAGCCGGTCGACATGCATATATTTACTTTAGGCACTAACTAATGTCATGGTTGAGGTTAGGGAAAATGCCTCGAGGAGGCTGTCAACTCCTTAAATAAAAATATCGCTAGCTAACTAGCTAGTTAGCGACCGGAAGCACTACTCGCGCATCCGGTCACCCGAGGCGTGACATACGTACGCTGCCGGGATGCGTCTCATACACACGTACCTGGAGGCGTCAACTATACACGAAAATCGCCATTTGGCGTACTATAGACACGACTTTTCCAAAGCGTGTATATGTGACGCAAAAGCATGAGAACAGGCTGGGGTAACGCTTCACTTTCTAACGATAAATGCGTAATTGGGCGGCAGGTCAGGGGCAGGTTACGTCGAGAAGAACAACTAGCCTATGCAGTCTATACTGTTTAGCATCATCTGGTTTGAAAGGATGCAATGTTTTCAGTTTGGCTGATTGTTGACTCCTAAGGTTAATTATTGTTCCAGTGAAGTGGAGTCAATCCACCTGCGTGCACCTGTCCCTCGCAGCTTACACAGTATCTTTGCCTCTCATTTCTCAAGAAATAGTAAAACCATGTGCTATTAAATCCAGATTAATGATTTGTTTACATCCATTTGCCTGGGGCATAGAATTAACTTCAGACATCTGTTAACAAGGATTATTTAGACTATTTCAAAAACAGATAATAACATATTGGGCAGAGCAATACATTTTTCAAATGAAAAAGAAAATGTAGGAATAATTTAAGCGCTAGAGCCCAATCATGCAATGGCATACCTTACAGGAGAAAGAATCTCTTAAGAATTATTTTCATTTTCCACTGAATATTCATGCTGAAAATGTCATCAAAATGTTAAACTTTTAATATTTCCCATGTTACTTTGTTGTTACTTCTTTTTAGGTGCTCATAGCAACAGATGTGTGCTTAAGGTAT
Organism: Lepomis macrochirus; assembly: GCA_024633595.2. Lineage (NCBI taxonomy): Eukaryota > Metazoa > Chordata > Actinopteri > Centrarchiformes > Centrarchidae > Lepomis > Lepomis macrochirus. The sequence continues at coordinate 29,007,783 of JALXJV020000017.1, read as the reverse complement.
GGTTATGTTCAGGGGACAACTTGGTGGAAATTTAGAAAAAAATGTAGCCATTACATTTAGTGCGTCAACACAAACTCTAGTGTTTTCCAGGATTCCAGCTCTCTGGTGTCAAGACCAGATTTACCTCCCAGACTTCAAAACACTTTTAAGTCTAATAATCTTAGCAGACTATCAGTTCTTTATGACTGGCTGATGAACTCCAGATAAATGTCAGCAAAAATGAGATATTAATCAGTGCTGCTATACTCTAATAGTCAAAAGAGTTGATCGCTATTTGATCTTGTCATCAGTCTTCCTTGTGCTTATCTAGCCATGTGGGGTTTCCTTCATAACTTCCCTGTTAAACCACTGTTACTGACTTTTCTATGTCTTTAATTAATCGACTCTACTGTAAGAATGTGTCTGCCAAACAGTCCACTTGCATTACTCCAATTCTTTTAATTACCTATTCACAAGTAGAAGAGACAGCTGAGACTTTAAAGTAATGCGGTGCATTTTGCTGTCTGGAAGCTGTGTTAAATGTCCAAAAAGTATAAATTTTGGAAATGACACCAAAACATGTTTCATACTGGATCATTCAATTTAAAAATGTATCTTAACATAAAATAAATTAGCTATATGGATCATGTAGGGCCCTGGGGCCAGACATTTTCCTGAGCTATTTTAATTATGTACGTACATTTGTACGTGAAACTTTTATTTCGCTGCATTGCAAACATAGCCTAATGGTAATCTAAACAAGGAAAATAGGAATTAGGCTAACTGCTTCATTTCATTTTCTTGTCAACACAAGCTGATCTCTGTAACTGTTAGGTAACACGGAAAGGATTCAAAGGCAGACACTGGATGAGTAACAATGTACAGGTCAGGTTTATTAAGAGTTCGGGGAAGATCAGAGGTTCCAAAGGCTGGGAGGTTTCCGGACTTGGAGGAGATCCGACAAGGTGTAATGGACAGAGTTCAGGGCAGACTGGCAGGCTGGCGGACTAAAGCAAACAGAAGGCGTGTAAGGGTGAGATCAGGGCAGGCTGGCAGGCTGAGAGTCACTGGCTGGTGACTAGAGGACGGACAGGCAGGAAGGCAGACAGCAACTCCGCACACGGGAAAACACTGAAGGTAAACTGACAAACTGGCGAAGAGTGGAGGCTGAACCAGGGCTTATCACTGCTGGGTTTGATTGCAGACGAGTCGCAGGTGCGGAGTGCTGCAGGTGGGGGGAGAGCCAGGTTTGGACACCCCACACACACACACACAGACAGACACGACTAACAAAGACAGGAGGAAAGGGGGAAAACACAAAAAAAAACTGGAACACAGGGAGGGTTGAGGGTGAAACTGACTCATGACAGTAACAATCACAAAAGAAATGGGAAAATATTTCCATGATTATTTTCTTCAGGTTTTAAATTTGATTTATTTGTTAAAAGAACTGATTGTATGATTCATGTTCCTGGCTGGAGATAACTGGTTGATTTAAGTAAATATGAGTTCCATTAATATGCAAGTCATAAATTATTATTGTGATTGCACAGTTATTATTCATGCTTACACAGTAATTATTATTACTGTTGTGATGGTCCAAGGCCTCGGCCAGGTTGTTGTGTGTTTGTGTGTGTCTCTGTGATTTGTTGCAGGGTGAACTTCCTGGTGGAGTAGAGCTGAGGCCATCAGACACATCAGAGGCAGCTGGCCACTGTCTCCAGATTGCTTAAAAGCCCGCCCTCTCCTGATTGTTCTCGGGGGCTTGACTGCTTGCTGTTTCCTGGTCCCAAGCACCACGGCATTTTGCTTTATTGTATTTTAGTTTATTCAGTTACTCTGGCACTATGTTTTGCCAGCTGCATTTGTTAAGCTTTAAAATGATTTGTTATATTTGTTAACTTTAGTTACTTTCATAATAAACATCCTTTTTTGGTAATCCTTGCGTATGGTTTCCTCTATTTGTTGTGGCCTCAGAGCCGGGCCATAACAAATTGGGGGCTCGTCCAAGTCGCGAATTTTGCTGTTAACTGTGGTTAATTGATGCAATTTTGACCGTAAATACGGTGAATAGTAAATTCGTTCCCTGGATGTTCTCTTTTGGGGAAACACGTAAGGGAATTAAAGAGTTGTAATTTGGTGCTGTGGGGTGACGGAATCGTTGATAGAATTCGTTTGTCTGCAAAATAGTCACAGGACAAGGAAGGTAAGTGTTGACCTTTTTTTTTGCACAAATGTATGTTGAGCTGACTCCCCTGTAGGTATAGCGTTTTCCTCTTTGGGATTCGTGTACATGTGAAAGTAGTGCGGAGTGAAAGTGGTTGGAGCGGTTGTCTCGGGAGCACGTCCATGGTTGTGGTGAAGTTGCCAGCTTGCTGGTCGCTTGGCCAAACTACTGGGTTTTGGTGCGTAAATACCCGCCGCCAGTAACTCCTGAAGACCAGGGTTGAGTTATGTAGATCGGGTTAGGCAGTTTAGAGAGGACGCTCAATTTATGAGGTTAGTCTGTGGCCTGTGTTGCGCATTAGTTAGGTCAATACTATACATTTTTTTGTTTGCCAGCGACTGATTGCTGTTTGTGCATTGATCAGGTGGTGTTAATCATGGCAGGAGTAGATGATTTCATTGATGTTCCTTCAGAAGAATTTTTGGATCAGTGTACTAGGGATCAGTTGTTATAGATAGCTGATCATTATAAAATCGCTGTAGGTGACAGGAGGTTAAAGGAAAATGTTAGATCTATTATAAGGGCACATTTGTATGACATGGGTGTTTTAACGCCAGTGCAAAAACCACATAGTCCTACTAAGGTGACTTTGGATAGTTTTTCTCCGGATGTGTCCCCTAATGTAGCTTTAAAATTTGAACAGCAGAAAGAAATGTTGATTTTGCGGATGAAGTTAGAGAAAGAGAAGGAGTTAGAGTTAGAAAAGGTGCGGCAGCAAGCAGAAGTTGATAAAGTATTGGCACTAGAAAAAATGAGGCAGCAAACAGGGCAAAATTAGACCTAGAAAGTGAGAAACTGAGGTTAATTAAAGAAGGTACATTATGTGACTTGTCACGGAATGAAGAGTCGTTTCGGGGCAGCGATAATTCACGTGATATATTGAATAGTTTGCGCTTGGTGCCTAAATTCAGTGAGAAGGATGTTGATGTATTTTTCACTTTGTTTGAGCGTGTTACAGACGCGAGGGGCTGGGTTGATTCGGACCGTATAGTTTTACTACAATGTGTGTTAACTAGTCGTGCTCAGGAGGTTTCTTCCTCGTTGTCCGTAGAAGACAGTGGTAGTTATGTCAAGGTTAAAGCGGCTGTACTGAAAGCTTATGAATTAGTCCCTGAAGCATACCGTCAGCGTTTTAGAAGTTGGAAAAAGGGAGATAAACCATATCTTGAGTTTGCCCGTGATTTGGTGATTCACTTCAATCGATGGTGCTCGGCCTCAGATGTAAAAGATTCTGATGACTTGTGTGATTTGATGGTGCTTGAACAGTTTAAAAAGAGCGAATAGCTATGTACATTAGCGAACAGAAGGTGAGGACGGCAGGGGAAGCTGCTGCCCTTGCAGATGATTATTTGTTGACCCATAAGGTTAGCGGTGTGGATGTACACACTCGTGTCTTGGCTGGTGGAGACACTGCGCCTGCTGGAGGTAGGTATGTCTCTAGGTGGTCAAGTGGAGGTTTTCCTCGGGAGCAGAGAGCTGATCATGGAATCCGTGACTCTGAGTGTCATTTCTGTCATAAAAAAGGTCACTGGAAAAGAGACTGTATGGCGTTTAAGTCGCGGAATAGGCAAGGTGTGACTCATGTGAAGCCGGTGGCTTTAGCGGCGCCAGTTCCTAACGTGTCTTCAGCCCAGTTGAGTGAGTTACCGACTGTAGTGTCAAAACATGATTTAAGCTCATATTTGCCTTTTATTTCAAAAGGACATGTGTCTCTGGTTGGAACTAATGAGAGGGTGCCGGTGACTATTTTATGGGACACGGGAGCGTTTGATTCATTTGTCCTGGCGTCTGTTTTGCCGTTTTCTGAGGAAAGAGATACAGGATTGTTTGTACCTGCGTTGGGCATGTCTGTCTTTAATGTTCCGGTACATAAACTTGTGCTTCATTCAGAGTTGTTTGAGGGAGAAGTTGGGATGGGAGTGCGTCCTGCTTTGCCTGTTGATGGTGTCACTGTGATTCTGGGGAATGATGTGGTAGGAGCACGTGTTTGGGGAAGTAATCCAGTGGTGGTCCCAGTACCGCTGGGTAGTAATGGCCCTGATGAGAATGAGAAGCAATTTCCTGAAGTGTTCACGGCTTGTGCTGTGACGCGCACTATGAAGCGGACCACTGACTTAGCAGATTCTGTGGAGGTGGAAAACGCAAAGGGTGACTCATCTGAGTTGTTTCCAATGTCTTTGTCTAACACACCCTTGTCTGTCTCCCGTAGTGAGTTGGCGAGCGAGCAAAGAGCCGATGTAACACTGAAGGAGCTGTTCCAGTCTGTTCTGCGGGTGGATGAGGTGAAAAATCAGGCGCATGGTTACTTCCTACAGGATGAGGTACTGGTTCGAAAGTGGGTGCCACATGATGAAGGTTTTGTTGGAGATCCGGTTTATCAGATTGTCGTGCCATCCAAATTTCGTGATGCGGTTTTGCGTGTTGCTCATAATGAGTCGGGACACATGGGGGTTGGTAAAACTTATGATCGTGTCCTCAGACATTTTTTCTGGCCGCGGATTAAGATAAGTGTTGCGAGCTACATCAAAACCTGCCACACTTGTCAGTTAACTGGTAAGCCAAATCAAACAATTAAAGTGGCTCCCCTGTATCCGATTCCTGTAGTGAGCCAGCCATTTGAGCACCTGATTATAGATTGTGTTGGCCCTCTCCCTCGTTCAAGGTCGGGTGCGATGTATTTGTTAACTGTTATGTGCAGTAGCACCAGGTACCCGGCAGCATATCCGTTACGCACGCTAACAGCAAAATCAGTGGTGTGTGCCCTGGGTCAGTTCATATCCATTTTTGGTATACCTAAAACCATTCAAAGTGACCAAGGGTCGAATTTTTCCTCTCTTGTTTGCGCAGGTATTGAAACTGTTGCATGTTCAGCACAATCAGTCCTCTGCATATCATGCGCAAAGTCAAGGAGCGCTGGAACGTTTCCATCAGACTTTAAAATCAATGATGCGTACAGTGTGCAGATGAATGCTGATTGGGAGGACAGGTTCTATTTCGTATAGGCTTCGCCCTCTAAGGCTATCGCTATTGGGTATACCCCTTCCGCGCGCCTGCGCGGCACTGAGAATTTTAGTCTACGCCCACCCACAGCGTGGGCCTCTCCTACGTCCGCACCTTGTATATATACAACGGTGAGACCTTGCCTTCGGCTCCCATTTTTCTTCAGCAGTGAGCTGTCTAAAGAGCAGAAGATTTGTCTAAAGAGCAAGATTTTCCAGCCGGAAAACTAGAACGATGTCTTCCAGCAAGCCGGTCAGAACGGGCCGAGAAGCACGGGCTACATCGGTCCCCGCTGCAGGCGTGCCCCGGACTGGAGCACGCCGGCCGAGCGCTCACTTTCGTGTCGCACTGCCCGTTCTTCGCCTTTTTTCCCCGAAGAGTGGCGGCGCCGGGCGAATAGCTTGCCGTTCAGTACGAGGAGGTGTGGCGGTCCACCCGCTCTCTGGACGAAGCCCTCGATCTGCTGTTGGCGGAAGAGCGGGAGGTGGATTGCTCCGCTCTTGCCATTCACGGGTCTCCGAGCGGCTCCTCGCTTCCCGTTCAGACCTCCGATGACGCCGGCCTCGACGCTACTAGCTTGCCGCGGCGAGGCATGTTATGCTAACGAACGTTATGCTAACGAACGGCTAACGTGACGCTCACATGCGGTCTGCCTGGATCAGCCGACCAGAACGATCCCGTGTGCCCACGTTGTTCCACATTAGCTGCGGCTAATGACATCTAGCCACCGGTTTTATTGCTGCTGGCCGACCCTCGTTGGCCAGAGCGAATCACTGGTAAGCTATGGGTCGAGAAAAGCTGTGTGGAATCTTGTTGCCCCTTTTGTGGAAGTTTTTGAACAAATGCTGTTGTGCCGGTCTCAGTCGAACCAGCCACACCAAGCACTCATTTCGCACACTGTGTGAGCCAGCTGCCGTTAGCCACGTGGCTAATGTGTAGCTTGAAGCTCAAGCAACAAGCAGCACACTCTGTTTACAATCAGAGGTTCCTTCACACACCCCTCCCCACAGAACGGTATTAGCCCACGACAGCGGACATTCGCTTCGTGTGGACACAACATATACACACTCTGTACAGATATTTTCTCACGAAGAAATCTGCTGTGCAGTGTGTGATGCTGTTGACATTATGCACGTTCCCCCCGGCAGTGCCCGACGGCGAGCAAGTGCATATTCACGGCATCAATGGCACGGTCCTTCTGTGCTTCCAGGGGTCCCCCCTTGGTTCACAGAAGCCAGACTGTGTCAAATGAGCCCTCGAAGCAGTCATTACGCTTCATGCAGGCAGGATAGCACTACACACCCCCCTGCGTGCAGTGTTATCCTATCGCTGCTCCACACATTACGCACGTCCCCCTCCCCGGCAGAGCACGGCTGTGGGCTTGTGCGTGACCACGGCATCACCGCCGCAGTCCCTCTTCCTGCATCCAGAGGTGTGTGACAGGCTGTGTTGGGCACTGTACATGCGCGCTGTACGCCATCAAGTGTGTGTCAACCACGTTACCCACGGCAGGCGATAGTAACGCTGGGGAGAATTGTGTTTTTTGTCAATTGCATGACCTAGTGTTGCACATTACAGACAGCTGCTCTGGACATTATGAAGAAGCTGCTGTCTCTCACTTCCACACATTGTGTGAGCCAGCTGTGTGTTAGCCAAACGGCTAACAAGCCCACACCGTAGGCCCCCTGCCCTCTTCCCTTGCCGGTCGAGCTGCATGGCAATGAGCCCCATCACCAGGGTAGTGGCATAACACAGACAGGCTGCAGATGGCCAGATGGCTTTCATGCAGTCTGGCTCCAATGCCACAAGCCGATATTTCCTCCTCGGCCCGCCACTGTCTTTACGAAGTCAGCGGCTGCCGTCACACTGTGTGGACCGGCTGCAGCTGGCCGTGTGGCCTTCATGCAGCTTGGCTCCGATGTCGCAGGCAGACTATTCCTCTGTTGCCTATCTCTGCCCCGGCATGGTTACAGGCTTACGGTTGTCGCTGCCCCACCTCGTGCCCCCGCCCCGCGACTGTGTCTGCCTCTGCCTCCCTACCCCCACCAGGGATGCGGTACGGCAAGGGACCCACGAAGGCAACTACGCTGCCTCGTGTGGTCCCTCCCGCCACACACGGGAGGACACCCAACAGACCCCTCTGACTGTGTGTGAAGGTCTCTCACGATGTGGCCCGTGCCCCCTGCCCCCAGGCAGCGGAGCTCGGAGGGCCCTGGTGGAGCGAGTACTGGCTTGCCTCCCGCAGTGGCTGTGCCTTGCCGTCACATTGACTCGCACATGCAAGCAACGCAGGGAGGCACTCCCCCCTGACTGGCTGCGTGTGTTAGCGCCCACGAGCCTCCCTTTTCCCCTGCCAGGTGCTAACTCTCCTGTTCAGTGGAACAAGGAGGTTGCTGCCCCCCCCCACGAATTGTGACAGTGGCAAGGGCAGCAGAGTGGCTTCCCTTCAGGGCCAGCAGGGCGCCTCATCAGCAGGTCCAACCACTCACAGAGCGCTACTCAGAGTGGCTTGCTTCCTGCCTGATAGACAAATGGACGGACAGCCTGATCCGCCGGGGTCACAGGCTGCAGTTCGCCCTTCACCGATGCTCTCATTCCCGGCTCAGTACACCGCTCTCCAAGCGGAGCTCCAGGAGCTCCTGGAAAAACAGGCCATTTCCAGGGTTCCTCCCGGGCAGGAGGATCAGGGGTTTTACTCCCGCTACTTCCTGGTCAGGAAGAAGACGGGCGGTGTGAGGTCCATCCTGGATCTGTCACTGTTCAACAGAGCGATTATGGTGAGACCTTTTCGCATGTAAACAGTGAAGCAGGTGTTGGAGTGTGCGCCAAGGGGATTGGCTCTCCTCCATCGACCTGAAGGACGCGTACTTTCATGTGCCCGTCATTCCCGGACACAGGAAGTTTCTGCGTTTCTCATTCCAGGGCGCTTGGTACTAATACAACCGCCTGCCCTTCGGTTACTTCCTGGCCCCGCGCACTTTTTCCAAGTGCGTCGAGACGGCCCTGGAGCCGCTGCGGCGGTCTGGCATCAGGGTCCTTTTTTACTTGGAAAAGAAGCGACCTGCTGCTGCTGGCGCCGTCCCAGGACGAGGCAGTGGTGCAAACGGCCCAGCTGGTCGCGCACTTGTCTTACCTGGGCTTCACGGTGAACTGGGAGAAGAGTGCCCACCTCCCCTCCCAGAGACTCACCTACCTTGGCGTGGTACTGGACTCCTCCCTCCAGAGAGCGCGGCTCTCTCAGGAGAGGGTGGGTGCTCTGATGGAGCTGCTCCGCCATGTTGTCCCGGGAGCGACGGTGGCGGCTCTGTCGGTCATGAGGCTCCTGGGCCTCATGTCGGCGGCTCACGTGGTGGTCCCCCTGGGGCTTCTCCACATGAGGAGGCTGCAGCGGTGGTTCATCCGCCTGCGTGTAGACCCGGTGACGCAGAGACGACGCCGCGTCTCCGTTCCCCGGTCTGTGGCCCCGGATCTGGCCTACTGGCGGGACCCCCTCTCTCTCTCGGTCGGGGTCCCCCTGGGCAGGGTCACGTCCCACATCTCGGTCTTCACAGACGCCTCCCTGACGGGCTGGGGCGGGACATGCCTCTCTCAGGTGGTGGGCGGTCTGTGGCAGGGCCGCAGACTTCTCCACATAAACGCGCTGGAGCTTCTCACGGTGTGGAAGGTGATCCGTCATTTTTCTCCTCTGCTGCGGGACCAGCATGTGTTGGTCCGCACCGACAACAGGGCCGCGGCGGCCTACATAAACCGCCAGGGCGGGGTGCACTCAGCGCAGCTGCTGGGTTTGGCCAGGCGGCTGCTCCTGTGGGCGCGCACTCACCTGCTCTCGATCAGAGAGGAGTACATCCCTGGCGTGTTGAACATAGGAGCGGACATTATGTCGAGGGGAGGCCCTCGCCCGGACGAGTGGCGTCTCAGTCCCGATCTGGTGGCTCAGATCTGGCTGCGGTTCGGCAAGGCGGAAGTGGACCTGTTCGCCAACAGGGAGAATGCTCAGTGTGCCCTGTGGTTTTCACTGAGCCCGCGGGACGTCCCCCTCTGGGAGTGGACGCCTTTGCTCATCCCCTTTGGCCCCCACGCTGCTGTATGCCTTCCCACCGGTGCGGCTCATCCCACGCCTTCTGGACCGCCTGCGGTTTTTCGTGCTTGGCGGTGATTCTGGTTGCTCCAGAGCGCACCAGCGCGTCCTGGTTTCCCTGCCTCCAGCGGCTGCTGTCGGGAAAGCCGTGGAAACTTTCCTGGAAGGGGGACGCTCTCTCTCAGGCGGGGGTTGTGATCAGGAGCTAGCCTCTCTGGGTCTGGCCGCTGTGAGGCGTCGCCTGGAGGACTTAGGTCTCTCCCGGTTCTCGCCTCCACTCAGTCTTCCTACTCCTCTAAGTGGTCGGCTTTTCCAGCGCTGGTGTCTGGATCAGGGGCCGGACCTGGTCTCCTGCCCGCTGCAGGCGGCGCTTTCGTTCCTGCAGCTGCTCATGGACAGGGGGCTGGCGTTCAGTACGGTTAACCTACACTGCCGCCATTTCGTCCTGTCACGAGGGTTTCGGGACAGGACTGTATTCCCCAACCCCCTGGTGAAACGCTTCTTTAGGGGAGTGCGAAGGCGCCGACCTGTGACACGGCCTGCTGCCCCACAGACTTGCCGCTGGTTTTACGTGCGCTAACTCTAGCCCCCTTTGAGCCTTGGAGACGGCGGACCTGAGGTTCCTTTCGGCTTAGGTTTCGGCTCCTCGCTCTAACCTCGGCCAAGAGGGTCAGCGATCTGGCTGCCCTCTCTGTGGCTCCGTCGTACCTCAGGATTCAGGGCCACGGCAGCTCAACTACCCTGCGCCCTAACCTGGCGTTCATGCCTAAAAGCATTATGAGCTCTTTTCGGTCGCGGGTCATCACTCTCTCAAGTTTTTTTTTCCTCTCCTCCCCCCCCATGGGTCGGCGGGGGACGCCACGTCCCACCTCCTCTGCCCGGTGCGAGCGCTGTCCTGCTACGTGGCACACGTTCGCAGCAGCTGTTTGTGCACTACAGTGAACGGTCCAGGGGGCTTCCCCTGTTGGCGCAGCACTTGTCTCACTGGCTGTGTGATGCCATTCCCAGGCTTACATGTCTGCCGGGGAGTCTCCCCCGGAGAGCATCAGGGCGCACTCCACGAGGAGCGTTTCCTCCTCAGTGGCGTTGCACGGTGGGATGACAGTGGACGACATCTGCACGGTGGCCTCCTGGTTGTTCCCCGTGCTGTCGTCCGTTTCTACCTGCGGGATGTCTCCCGTCTCTCTCTGACTCACTCAGTACTGAGTGTTTTGGCTGAGTGATTCTCCTTGTAGGTGTGCGGTGCATCCTCTCCCACCGGACGGTGTGGGGAGGGCGGCTGCTGCTTACGTGACCCGGCCCTCGGCCTCCCATGTCGCGCCATTGGTGCTCGTGCGCACGCCGACACCAATGCCGCTGTCGGCGGGTGACTGGGTGGTTCATTATGGCTCTGGGCAGGTGGGTTGTGCTTGGTGGTACCGTATGGGCCAGTGAGGCGTTGACTCATCCTGCTTCGCCTCTAACCCAATAGCGATAGCCTTAGAGGGCGAAGCCTATACGAAATAGAACGGGGGTTACGTACTGTAACCCGGATTCTATGAGTATAGGCGCAGCCCTCTAAGTTGAAGGCCTCACTGGACCTTGGTTCTCAGTGCTGAAGAAAAGGCATTTGGGAGCCGAAGGCAAGGTCTCACCGTTGTATATATACAAGGTGCGGACGTAGGAGAGGCCCACGCTGTGGGTGGGCGTAGACTAAAATTCTCAGTGCCGCGCAGGCGCTCGGAAGGGGTATACCCAATAGCGATAGCCTTAGAGGGCTGCGCCTATACTCATAGAATCCGGGTTACAGTACGTAACCCCCTGTTACCATGGTTATTTCTGGCAGCAAGAGAGGTAGTGCAAGAGAGTACGGGTTTCAGTCCAAACGAGTTGGTCTTTGGTCATACGGTGCGGGGGCCTTTAGCTGCTCTGCAAATTGAGTGGAAGGAGTCTGAGCCACCTCAAAATTTAATTGATTATGTCAATGGCTTCAGGCAACGACTTTACTCTGCTACAGAATTAGCCAAGGAAAAGCTAGGTTCGGTACAGGCAAAGATGAAACGTCTTTATGACCTTAAAGCAGAGGTGCGTAGTTTTAGTGAAGGCGACCAGGTTTTGGCTTTATTACCTGTTGTTGGTTCACCTTTTCAAGCGAAGTTTTTGGGCCCATACACGGTAGTGAAGAAGTTGTCAGAGCTAAACTACCTGATTGCCACTCCAGAACGTCGGAAAACCCACCAACTTTGTCACGTTAATCTGTTGAAAGCATATCATGCCCGGTCATCTCAGGAATTGAACGCAGGTGATGCGCATCCAGTGTGTGTTTGTAACACAGTTTTGTCTGATAGTGGAAATGTTTGTGAGGATGATTTACCAAATCATGACTCTTCGTTGTTAACGGGTTGGCTCAAACTCTGAGGTACTTTCGGATTTAAACAGTGTATTGTCTCACTTTAGTGGCGGTTATACATAAGTATCCCAGTTTGTTTGGAGATGTGCCATCTCGTACACATGTTTTGGAGCATGACATCGAAGTAGTTTTGTTATGATTTTAGGAAAGTTAACAGTGTCACTAAACCAGACTCTTATCCTCTGCCACGCATTGATGGCTGTATTTTCCAGGTTGGTGCTGCAAAATTCATCAGTAAATTTGACCTGTTAAAAGGTTATTGGCAGGTCCCTTTATCTCAAAGAGCACGAGAAATCACAGCTTTCATTACGCCGTCTGGTCTATATTCTTACACAGTCATGCCTTTTGGGTTGCGTAATGCACCTGCAACTTTTCAACGTTTGATGAATAAGGTTGTTGGGAATTTGCAGGGCTGTGCAGTGTATTTAGACGATGTGGTTATTTACTCGGATACTTGGACTTCTCATGTGCAGCGTGTGGAGGCACTGTTTATGCGTTTGGCTGAGGCGCGCCTTACAATAAATTTGGCGAAATGCGAGTTTGCTCGAGCGACAGTGACGTATCTTGGTCGGCAGGTTGGGCAGGGTACAGTGCGGCTGCTGCATGCAAAAGTACAGGCAGTTGAGTGTTATCCACCTCCAGCTACAAAAAAGGATCTTATGAGATTTCTTGGTTTGGTGGGTTACTACAGGGGTTTCTGTAGAAATTTTTCAACTGTAGTAGCGCCATTGACAGATCTTTTGAAGGGTAAGGTAAAGAATGTCTGGTCTCCTGTCTGCCAGGAAGCTTTTGAAAATGTGAAGGCGATTCTGTGCAATGCTCCTGTTTTGGCTGCTCCGTGCATGGACAAACCATTTAAACTTCAGGTTGATGCCAGTCATGTAGGGGCAGGTGGGGTATTGTTACAACAGGATGATTTTGGTATTGACCGACCTGTGGCTTTCTACTCAAGAAAATTTAACAAACATCAGTTGAGATATTCTGTAATAGAGAAAGAAGCGCTAGCTCTGATCTGGTCCTGGTCTGATTTGAGGTGTATGTAGGTTCAGGCCCGGTGACCATTTATACAGACCGCAATCCATTGATATTTTTGAACTCACTGCGCTGTCCAAATCAAAGACTTGTTAGATGGTCTTTATTTCTCCAGTCCTACAACTTGGATATACATCATGTAAAGGGCAGAGACAACATTGTTGCAGATGCTCTGTCCAGAGCCCCATGTCAGTAATTGTGCTATGTTTCTTCATTTTGGTGTTTCTATCTCACTCTTAAATCGCTTCCAGGTACCAGTAGCAGGGATGACATGTGAGACGCAAGCTGAAGGAGGGATGTGCAAGAACTGTGCAGGTGACTTTGTATTGAGTGTAGTGACTGTTATGTGTAAGTATAACGTTGAGAAGTAATTTGAGACCTGTAAGACTTAGATGTTAGATGTTATGAGTTTATCTTGTTGGTTGTCCAGGGTTCCCGTGGGGACCCTGTCTTTATGGGGGGGGTGTGACGGCCCCAGGGCCTCGGCCAGGTTGTTGTGTGTCGGTGTGTGTCTCTGTGTTTTGTTGCAGGGTGAACTTCCTGGTGGAGTAGAGCTGAGGCCATCAGACAGATCAGAGGCAGCTGGCCACTGTCTCCAGATTGCTTAAAAGCCTGCCCTCTCCTGATTGTTCTCAGGGCTTGCTGTTCCCTGGTCCCCAGCACCATGGCATTTTGCTTTGTTGTATTTTTGTTTATTCAGTTAATCTGGCACTATGTTTTGCCAGCCGCATTTGTTAAGCTTGAAAATGATTTGTTATATTTGTTAAATTTAGTTACTTTCGTTAATTAACATCCTTTTCTGGTAATCCCTTGGGTATGGTTTCCTCTATTTGTTGTGGCCTTGCTACAAATCAAATGATATAGCTGCCCACACTGACACCATCTACAAAATGAATTAAAGTTAAAAAGATAGAAATATTTAACTGCTTCAAACAGTCTGAAACAAAAGAAGATCTAGACAGAATCCTGCTTCTAGTCGTTGAAGCCACAAAAGTCAGTCGAGGCGCTTTCATGTCCGGAAAAAAAAAATTTTGTTGGCTTAGCAGTCCAAATTAAAAAATCTGCTGTTTTTTCCACCCTGTTTGGGGTTTGAGATCGCCACCAAAAAACTCCCATATTATCATTTCACAAATGACATCTTTTTTCTATGAAGTGTGACTGTGTGTGTCTATGTGTGAATAGGTCTGATGGCTGTTTCCAGTGTGACAGGAACAGTGTTCGGAAGTAACGTGTGGCTGTAATATTACTTTTCCTAACTAAGTCGTGTAACGAATTACTTCTCTAAAACAGTAATATTATTACAGTTACTAGTCCAAATAACGCTGCGTTACTGCGCTACTGAATGCACCATCCTTGACGTGAATGCGCGACTGTGCGGCAGCTCAGCGGCACCGGACCTTATGTTGTGTAAGTCAGCTATTAGCTGAAAAGCTAAAGGAAGAATGAAGAATGAGAGAGGCGTTCTTTCCACAGCTGTAAGTAGCTACTGCCAAATAACGTGTCACAGTCTAAGATGCAAAGAACTTTGTCCGTTGTAAACATGCAACTAGCAAAAAGCTTTCAACCGCGAATTATCCATCTAACATATTGAAACATCTGCTAAAGCAGCACAGCAATGTGAAACTCATAGAAAGAAACTCTGGCCGCTGATGCCAGTGAAGCATGCACGCTTCAGAAGAGAGTGGTGTGCAACGTAACAACATTTTTTTAAAAAATACTGAATAATAGGCTACTGCTCTTATAAATACATATGGAGAAAAAAATGTAGCCTAGTTCAAAAGTAAGGATTCACTATATTACATTTCTGAGTAACTTGCCCAACACTGGTCAGGTTGAAAATTTAAGTGTTAACTGTACATATTGTTGGTTTATCACTCTCATCAGTGGTGTCTACTAGTGAGTATGTGTCTATGTAATGCTCACTGCTGTGACATGTCTCTGCTGCACACTATGTTTGACCTGACTGGAAAAACACTGACTGGAGACTGCACGGTGAGACCCCAGGCGGCGCGTCTGTCCAGATATGTTCTGGACCTTGTTCCTCTTGTTGGTTGAACTCGGGCGTGGAACACTCACGTGATCTCTGCCCATAACCTCCACATCTGTAGCACCTTCTTCTGTGTCGATTTGCTTTGTTGTGTCTGGGATGTGCTCTCCAGCTCTTTTTCCCACTGTTGGCTCGTCCACTATTATCATTTCACTCTCTCTTTAATGTAACCCATTCTTCACCATCATTCTTTTTAGGGTTAGGCGCTTCTTCTGCAACAAGTTTTATTTTCACAAACAATTCTGAATCCCAGTGGGCTTGTCCATGCCCTCCCATCCAATTTCTATACCTTCTGTTACGGGCAGCCCTCTATGTATTTCACTGTTGCTGGTATTTTGTTCTAAATGTTAAAGAGGCACAAACGAAATAAAGCATGTTAAGAATATGATGGAGCTTTAATATAGCCTGCATGCTGAGCACTATGAACAATTTAGTACCATTTAGTAATCACTTTAACAGACTATCACACACTTCAGCATATACAAGTGCACCTGTGACATGACTTCTGTTTAGTTTTATTGCTATACAGGACTTCTACACAAAATACACACAGATTATCAAGTAGCATTTCTTTTACACACACACACACACACACACACACATATACACACACACAAACACATAAAAATCTTATCATATGACTGTAACATGTTTCTATTTTTTTTTTTTTTTTTCATAATCATTATTTATTATGTAGTGTTGTCATTATGGATATGCAATAACAATACTTCCAGAAGCAGCCACTGCTGTTTAAACTGGATTGAGGGCTCTTCAGGGTTGTGTGCAGTAGTAAGCACTTTATATACAGCAGGACTATATTTAGATCTGCGAGGGTAAGAGTAGAAAGCTTTAGAATGATATTTGACTGATAGTCCTGTCTAAGTCAATTGATGCCACCCCCGAGTAAACAAGTTCACTGATCTATGTTAGGCAACTTACATTGTCTAACTGATTTGATTGGCAAAGGAAACCAAATCTAAAGCCATTTTGCATCTACATTGTGAACATTTTATTGTTTGAAAAGGATGTGATGAATATTTGATGAATACACACACACACACACACACACACACACACACACACACACACACACACACAAAAAGTGCAACTATATGAATTTTTACAGTACATCACATATAAAATCTCTCCTATATCTTCTCTATGTGCTCTTCGTAGGAATTACATATAAATGTTTTTGTCAAAAACAGCAGTAATCTGATGAGAATTGTTAAAAACAGTTACTACTACAGTACAATTAATGCAATACATCCAGCATCCATCATGTAATACTAAAAAATCTTTTTGATAGTGTGTATTACATAGTGTTGTTGTGAGCAAAATAAAAAAAATACAACTTTTCAAATATGACTCTATTAATGCTTAGTCTTTCCAAATAACAAGCCTGACTCTTTTTCCATGTTACATTATCCTTAATATCTAACCATGATACATTTAACTTGTTATAGCAGAGGTGAAGAAGAGAAAAAACAAACTGAAACAGCTTGTTTGCTTGGTTGGTTGTCATTCTGTCTGCAAAGATCATCATGTGTTGGAGTAGGACTGAGTTGCACCAGAAGCACTAGATGACATGTTGTAACCATCTGAAAAACAGCAACAAAACAAAGTGTTTCAATCTGTTGCAAAAACAATATGTCAAATGATACTAATACAAGACTAAGAGTAACATGCTCACAATGATCATGTTAATACTGTGATTGTGGCTTTGCAGCCATTTTGCCCACACAGGTGTGGCTTATGTCTCTAATATTGCAGATATTTAATTGAAGAATTAGACAAAGACTTTTTTGTTTTACTATGTTGAAGTAGAGTTTACATAATGAATGTTTAGTTGACAATTCTGGCACATTTGAATCTATGCCGTGATAATATGAGCTGCTCTAATAGCACATCAAGGAACACCAACAAGTGAATGTGGTGTTTAATACTCTGGACTGAATCTTAGAAAAGGACCATTGATTCAGTAAACTGGTGGCTTGTAAAACTTATAGCAGCCCTTCAAGACTGAGGCTGAAGCACCACCACACCTCACTGATACTAAAAGTTTTAGTCTCATATGTGTGAAAAGTCTAAGAATCCTATGAGTTATTAAACCTGTATACTTTTGTTATACTTTTGTTCAAAAAGCCTAGATTTTGCTGACACAGTCATTAATGTACGTTTTTGTGTAGTTTAATCCAAGTGCCACTGTGGGCTCGCCTTTTTAAACTTCATTGTCACAATGTGATATGTTTGGAGAGTGATTTAATTAATTGCATTAGCCTTTTACTTTTATTACATTATGTCTTGGTTTCAGAAGAAATATTACTTATAAATAAGCCTTTGTAATGTACATTGGCATATTTCTGTATTACTCTCTTCTCTTCTTATTTCATATCAAAGTGCAAAAACAAGACACATTCCCTGAACTTTTGATGTAGAAGATGAATTTAAATTAGTATTTACCACAGAAAAATACTCTCTACTGATCACAGAGTTTAGCTGTAAAACTTTCAAAACTGTCAAACAAAACAAAGAACTTTTTCAAAGCACCAGGCTTTAGAGGTAGAGCCGGACCGTCCTTTGCGGTCACTACACACGTTGCGTAGGGCTCCGCATATTAAGTAGGCTATACACGGATGTAACTCCTCACATTATTTAAAACAGAATTCAAAACAAGACAGTGATCGTCTCCCAGTCAAGACTTAGTTACAAGTCTGTTGGTTAATGGGGCAGACTCAACAATATGGATGCCCATCTCAGTAAATACAGTTTTTCTCAATTGCTTAAACACTGTTACCAGGCTTTTGAATTAAAATTTCAAAACCATAACTCCATTTTTCAAAATGCACTTCTATTTTCCTAAATAGAAAATTTTCCTACGCACAAATCCCTTCATTTCTCATCGCCTACACCATGTGGTCATTGAGAAAGCATTAACATTCGTTGTTGATTAAAGTCAGCAAAGCGTGACCCATATTAGCACACACCTACCAAGGTAGAAAAACAAGGGGTCATAATAATAACACACCGATCAGAACCTTCAAAAGATAGGTAAAAGGGCCAGAAGAGGTAAGCTGATGATACACTGGTCAACTTTTTGAGCAATGTTGCTGGGCAATTTTGCTAGTGGCAAGTCCGACTATGTTTTAAATGGATAGCAGCGGTGCGGGGCAGGTGGCGGAGTGGTGGGGGAAGGGGATTACGGTAGTAATCTATATTTATTACCACTGACGACAACGTTGCCCTGCAAGATTGCTCTAAAAGTTGCTCTGAGTATCATCAGCTTTAGAGGAGACAACAGAGAGGAGGAGGAGGAGGTTGAGGATCTGGTCTGGGACAGGCCCCGTCCCAGTCAATTCAAGCACAGAGGTTATTAGTTAGTACAAGCACATGTGATCCACATTCAGCCTCAGCCAGTCCAGACGTCTTTTGCAAGTCACACAAACCCAGTCGAAATACCTGGCAGTCTCAGACAGAACGAGCACAGCCAGAGATGTACAGCCAGTATCAGATACCAGCAGCTCAGACCCTAATGGAACAGATGCTGTTCCACCAAATGACGCAGCACATTGCCGCCAAGTAATAACAGACTTTATGAGGACTGAGTTAGGATGCAGGGGTCCATTCAAACCAGCACTTTTCTAGAAGAGGTTACCATTCAGACTTTTTTTGTTTACTTGGCTCATGAGTCAGGTAGGAGAGCCTGTAGCAGAATTTTGCTTAGGGCCCCTGGAAGGTCAGGAACGACTCTGTTTGGGCGTCATTTGCACAGCATATTAAGCCAGCGTCCTTCACAGGAGTGAAACAAGCTTCGGACCTTAGGTATCATCTGCTTATCTATCTATCTATCTATCTATCTATCTATCTATCTATCTATCTATCTATCTATCTATCTATCTATCTATCTATCTAACTACAGCCAATAAAAATTAGGCAAGTCATTTTACCAATTCACTGCTGCTCTGACTCACAGCTGTGTATTCACAAAACTGAAACAACACCTGTTCACAGTTCACTTGCTGATGCTGCTGAACCACTTTCCACAGAAACATTTTCATCTACTTGATAAGTGAAAACTAGACCTGCGTGGCATGTATGAAACGTGAGGGAATCACTGAAGTCATTAGGATTCATCCTGTAAGGAAACATGACTGTACAAAATGTTATGCCAATTTGTCCTGTAGTGGTTGAGATATTTCAATCTAGACCAAAGTACTGGACCAACATAACCTACGACATAACTAACATTAGCCGCTAGCTTTCTCTTTCTTTTCTTAATTGTTGTTATACCTCTTCCTCTCCTCCATCTCCGGAAAAAGCTAAATACACTTGATGAGTTTCCAGCGCTGGTGGTCTGTAACAAGAAAGAAAAAACATTAATCACTACAAGGGTTAAATATGCAAGCAGGAAAATGTATTAATTAAGAAAACTGTCCTTACCCTCGTTCCACTTCCGGAAGCTTGTGACCGTATGGTTAATTCTGACCGCACCTGAAAAGTTAATTCACAAAAATGAGCACACGGCTTTAAAACTCAAACAAGTTTGTTTCATTGAGTTAACATATTTTTAAAGGCTCAACAAGTATGATGTTGATGTTGATGATGAAGTTTTTCACTGTCAGAAGATGATTTGGGCCGGACAAATCTAATCCAGCACAACATTGGAAGTGGGAATGCAAAGCCCATTAGGATGAGAACTCTCCTTCCCCGGGCTCAACACGACCTTGGGAACTGCAGACCCCCTGCTCATCTGAGAGACTTTATCTGCCCCCTCGGGAGCGAGGGCGTATCAGGGGTTGGCAAGTCTGGCATAAGGCCAAATTTTTTTCAAGTCATTAGATGGCGAGCCAAAACATTGACAATTGACCATTTATATTCCGTCATTTACTGTGTGTGATAAGCTCAGTTGGTAATGCATGGGACTCCTGTTCAGAGGCTTGTGTGTTCAATCCTCAGGCGTTGAACTTGTATTTTATTCTTCCTTATTCAAAAAATGTATTGTGTAGAGATCGCATTACATATTACAATTAAGCATGAGCAAGGGTGTGTACATCATGGCGATCGGTCCACATCAACCTATGGACACATATTTTCGTGTCCCAGTATGTCCAGGTAGAGGAAATTCCTGGTTGGACGCAATCTGATCTCACGTTTTCTGATGGCCTTTTCAGAGGTGTGTCAAGTAAGCCACAGACTCTTTTGAATTTCCTTCAGAACTTTTTTAAAGTAAAAGCTCTCTTTTGAACATAACATAAAGTACTGCTGCAAATATGTTCTCGTACGTTTATTTTGTAGGCACAATCACTTAAGAGAAAGTGATTATGTGATTAACTTTTGTTGTCCTGACTAAGATCTGTTTAAGCACCAATTGCTATGATTATATGTATATTTTTTTTAACAAATTAATTTGGCCACGGGCCAGATATTATTGCTGGCGGGCCGGCTTTGGTCCACGGACCACCTATTGCCGACCACTGCAATATATCATGGCCATACAGACTGTACTGTGGAGACACTACAAGTGAATACAGTAAAATCTGTGCGCTAATAACGTCAACACAATCACCACATTGATATGCAAGTAGGCGTTAATTATTTGCATAGATCTGTTAAGCCACTGTAGGTGAATAGGATAAACAAATAACTAAATCATCACCTCAGAACTTCCTCAGTTAATGATATACATATTATACATTGTAATTTTATGTGTAAATATACAGATTAGATTGTTTTTAAATATACAGATTAGATTGTTTTGGTTTATTTAGTAGAAATCTGTAGATAGAACAGACATTGGGTAGTAGGCTTAAAACAAACTTCATCTACATGTAAAGTAAGTAAACTAAATATTTAAGTTTTCTTTCCATTAAAGTAAAAGAAGACTTGGAAGCAAAATACACCAACATCTCAAAATTGACCTCTGCGTGAAAAAAAGTGTCCTGCATTAAACAGGAACTTGATCATTTTGATTGTAGGCTCCTCATCTAATTCTTTTCATTTGTTGTATGCTGATAGATCTTTACATGATAGAGACAGCCCCCCTCAAATGTGAAACTACGTCCTTGTCATGGGCGTGTTTGTGCATATGTGTGTTTGTGTGTCTGTGTAGGAGTAATTAATAGCAACAATAATAATATATTTGATCAATAGATTAATGTATTCAGGCAATTCAGTATTCATTTGCTTGGTTGTTTGAAGCTGAATGTTATTTTGCATGTGATACAAAAAATATTTAAACAAATCATTTTAATGCCCCTCTCCCTGGTGTAGTCTATTCAAAATATATGTGCCCTTCTTTTCCACTTGAGCCCCTGCCCCACACGTCACACTGTGCACGTCACAGAGTAGATTTTAACATTTAGTTAGCAGTTAGAAGCACTGTGTTGGCTAATCAAATATGTGCAAGCACACGTTTGTGGTAGATTAATTTCTAACATGAACACTGTAATTCCACTATTTACTTCTATTTGTCAAGACAGAGGATGCTTTGTGTGTCTGATAAACAGTCAAAAACTGAATGGATCATTCAAACTGAACTTTAAGAATCATATGTCTCTTTCCTACTGGTACCTGTAAAACTAAATCTAAAAAAATCTAAATTTTCAAGGATTTATTTTAAAATGCAGTGCTTTTTTTCAACACCAGCTAACTCTATATATATTTTTGGTTGCAATATTCAATATATCTATAAACCATTTCCAGTTTTTATGTTTAATTATTCAGTGTCTGGAGTTTCATCATGTCTGCTGCTTGGTAGCAAATTCAAATCATATATGACACATTAGCAATGCGATATTAAATAATTAACGAATTTGAACTCTACTTTGAAGGGGAGTTTCTGTTAAAGGAAGTGAGCAGTTGATTAAAAATTGTAATATTGAGACATACACACCTTTTTGTCCAACAGCGTTCGAACACCAATATGAAGAAACCCTTTAAAAAAGACAGAGTAGCATCAGCCAACATGACAAACTACTCAGAATCTGTATACATAAATCAATATGATTAACTGCTGTATTTGTACCTGTAATGAATTGAAGAATGCAAATGCAATATTGATTCCTCTATTGTTTGGGTCAGCAAGGATTCCGGCTCCCAGACCCCAAGTTAATCCAAAAAATGGTGTGAGGACAGCCAAACTCCTTGCAATAACCACCAAAACATGCCTCTCAGCTGCTTGTGCAGAGTCTCCTACCCTTCTCCTCAACATTTTGTAAATCACCACAATCAGGATTATCAGGTTTATCACCACTATTGTCAGTGCAGGGATCACAAATGCCAGTAGAGCTTTGGACTTATCCCAGTTGAGCCAGCAGACCCCAGCGTCTCGGATGTAAGCGTGTTGGGGTGCAGTTACAGCTATAGTTATGACTGCGATGATGAGAGGGGCCCCGTAGCCTAGAGAGAATCCAATAGCCAACATAGAGTTTTTAGACAAACCCCCGTCGAAGACACTGACTGTGCGGTAGAACAACAGCAGAGCTGAGGCTAACATCCAGAAGAACAGGGCTAGGTAGAAAAAATGGATAAAAAATGTAGCCGCAGTGCATGCTGGTTGGTTTACTGTCTTTGCATCTGAGATGGCTGCCCCAATAATGAACCAGATGTCAGCAATCAGGAGAGACACAGCAATGTTAACAATGGAAACATGACGCAAGTAAGATGTGGTGTTCCTTCTTATTTTTCTCCACACGATAGCTTCAATAATGAGGCATATGACCAAGGAAGCCATAGATATGCCAACTCCAATGTAGGTAATATAATCCAACACAATGTCAAATATGGTGTTGGGTGACATAAGGATAGAGAACGAGGTCAGGTGGTTGCAGTTGCAGGTGACGTTGGTGTCGTTGGATACCAACACGCAGCCCCTATTGTCCCATCCCCCGAGACCACTGAAGAGGCTGAAGTTCCAGAAAACACACTGAGGGTTCCCCAGAGTATTGTTTATAATATCAAATGTGAACGAAACATTATTGATGGTACCATTGGACTGAACAAGTACGACTCTCCCGTTGATGACCAACATGGATGAATTTCCTTTGTCTCTTGCAGGGAGCACGTTATCCATTGAGGCAAATGTTATCACAGTGATAAACTTACTTCTTCCATCAGACGTTGGTATGTTTATCTCCACAGAGGAATTAAAGTCAGCCATGAAAGTGTTTGTGAATGTAGTTTTGTTCAAGATAATTGAAGGTGTATCAATATTGAAAGAGTCATTGCTAAGGCGACTTGTAAGAGTCTCAAGGGACTGCAAAAATGCTGAGCTGACACTATTTCTATTTGTTGTGTTTTTACTGGTGTCGTTGCCATTCAGAAAGCCCCATGATGTCTTTGAGCCATTCGTGGTTAGGACACCTGCAGTTAATAGGACGTTCTAAAATCAAAGGAAAGAAGATATTAGATCCTGTGAAATTGTATTAAAATGTGCATCTTGTGCAGGACATCAGAATCTAAAATACTTTATTGATCCCCAAGGGGAAATTCTTTTGTCACAATTTCACACTTGTCAAAGGTAGATAAATAAAGAGTATATAAATATAATAGCATAAATATAAAATATAGACAAATATAAAGGTGTGTGGGTTTGTACAATATTTACATTATTAAGAAATATTATGGTAAATGGACATGTATAAACCTCAGCAGACTAATTTACATACCTTCATTGAAGTTTCACCTATTGGGATATTTAGTGATAATGACGCATTGGCTACATTGTTGAGTATTTGAACAATGGCCTTAATGGTTCCAGTAGAGTTAACCACTTGGTTAGTCAAGTTGACAGTGGCAGAGCTGAGTTGTGCCAAAAATATTGGCAGTGTATTGATATTCAAGTTCTGTGAGAATTCAAAGAAAATAAGCAGCAGCATTACACAGCATATATATAGCATCTTTAAAATGATGGCATGAGTTTTTGTTTGTAGAAAAACAATTGTGATAAAATTTGATTCAATCTTTCATCCGTAAACTGTTTAATTCATTCTAATACTTATTCTTGCTAGGTACAATATATTTAGCATTTATGTAGCATTGCATTATTTTTCTAGTGTGAAGCGCTTTGTGTTAGATAGGTTTGATATGTAAAGTGCTATACAAATGAAGAATGATTAAATGATTCACTGATAGCTTAGATTTTACATACACAATACCTATGACCAGCCAATTCACTTTTAACAAATTTAACAGAATTAGTTCAAAAGAGTTCCACCTTAGTAATTTTTTTAATCCAGTGTTTTATTTTTCTTTTACTTTTACATTGTGATATTGTTGTAAAAGTGTTAGTTAAGATCTGAGTGCATAATCTACCACTGCCTGGACCAACCATTTAAATCAGAGAAAGGATGAACAAGAGACATGACAGAGGCCAGAGTGCTAAGGGCCCATAATCAGTAAATCCACCCTTGAACTAGGTCACCTGAGACAGCTCGAGCAGATTCTGGACAACTTGCAGGACGCAGTTATCTTGTCTATTTCCCCACAGACCATCACTCCTACAAACTGCAGTCTTTGATCCCACATAGTTTGTTTCACAGGTAGCATTAGCAATGTAATCAACAGTTCCATTACCAAACACGGGATCATTGAGACATGTAAATCCTAGAAAGTAAGAAATTACAAGCACGATTACTGAAAAATTACAGGAAAAACATATTGACCTAATTTGTATAATACACTCCAATGTCTGGGTCAATACTTACCCTCTCTGGTTAAATACAGTGTTACACTGCTGCTGTATTCCGTGTGTTTTGTCACATAACAAGTGAACTGAATAACCAGATTTGTACAGTTGGATATTGAAAACTCTTGGGCGATGTTTTGACCTAAACATACAAAAAAAAAACTCACCTTGGACAAAAAGTATCAACTTTCACTCACGGAAAATACTACATATGTATACACATTATCTCAAATACTGTAGTATTTGTAAAATGTAAAATATTTCCCAAAAGCTGATTTGCTGTTTGGTGCTTTTGTGTTTCAGGTTTACCTTTTTGGCCCATAAACTCCACCTGATAAGGACTGTTGACAGAACACTGCAGTAGCACTTTCGTTCCAACAATACACCGGACCTGTTTTTGGAGTGGTACCACTTGGATCAATGGTGCATTTTGTAAAGTTAATGGGCTGTTGGATGTCTGTCGGAAAACTCCAAGGAAAGCTTTTTTGCTGTCTGTCAGCACACATTGATAAGTTCCTGAAATTTAAGATGATCATCAATTAACACCAAATCAGTGTGAAGCCAGTGAGCCCAAACAAATACAAAAGTGTGTGGGATGACATCCCATCAGCCTAATCAGCATTCAGATTGTGATATAGTGGGAGCAACAACATCTTCCAAAGGTTTGTTTCTGTAAGCCTTGAGTTAGGAGACTTAAAAGACTTATCCATGAACTGAAATTAAATTGGTCAAAAAAAATTTGAGCTTTTCGGTTTAAAAAAAAAAACTCAAGAGAAGGAGTCTGAATTTGAATAGACATAACAGACAACTAAATACAGGTGCGTGTCTATTACAGTTTTTTACAACTGCTTACACACAAAATCTTTACATGTCACACGATTTTTGAAACCTCTCACTCAAAGAGCAAAACCTAACACCAAATCTCCAAAACCTGTTTCTCAGTTTTCAATTGCATAAAAACCTTTTTTTCAAAACACTACACACAGTTCTCTAC
>JALXJV020000017.1:28866992-28981852 GCA_024633595.2 Lepomis macrochirus | reverse complement strand
TGTGTAGTGTTTTGAAAAAAAGGTTTTATGCAATTGAAAACTGAGAAACAGGTTTTGGAGATTTGGTGTTAGGTTTTGCTCTTTGAGTGAGAGGTTTCAAAAATCGTGTGACATGTAAAGATTTTGTGTGTAAGCAGTTGTAAAAAACTGTAATAGACACGCACCTGTATTTAGTTGTCTGTTATGTCTATTCAAATTCAGACTCCTTCTCTTGAGTTTTTTTTTTTAAACCGAAAAGCTCAAATTTTTTTTGACCAATTTAATTTCAGTTCATGGATAAGTCTTTTAAGTCTCCTAACTCAAGGCTTACAGAAACAAACCTTTGGAAGATGTTGTTGCTCCCACTATATCACAATCTGAATGCTGATTAGGCTGATGGGATGTCATCCCACACACTTTTGTATTTGTTTGGGCTCACTGGCTTCACACTGATTTGGTGTTAATTGATGATCATCTTAAATTTCAGGAACTTATCAATGTGTGCTGACAGACAGCAAAAAAGCTTTCCTTGGAGTTTTCCGACAGACATCCAACAGCCCATTAACTTTACAAAATGCACCATTGATCCAAGTGGTACCACTCCAAAAACAGGTCCGGTGTATTGTTGGAACGAAAGTGCTACTGCAGTGTTCTGTCAACAGTCCTTATCAGGTGGAGTTTATGGGCCAAAAAGGTAAACCTGAAACACAAAAGCACCAAACAGCAAATCAGCTTTTGGGAAATATTTTACATTTTACAAATACTACAGTATTTGAGATAATGTGTATACATATGTAGTATTTTCCGTGAGTGAAAGTTGATACTTTTTGTCCAAGGTGAGTTTTTTTTTTGTATGTTTAGGTCAAAACATCGCCCAAGAGTTTTCAATATCCAACTGTACAAATCTGGTTATTCAGTTCACTTGTTATGTGACAAAACTACACGGAATACAGCAGCAGTGTAACACTGTATTTAACCAGAGAGGGTAAGTATTGATCCAGACATTGGAGTGTATTATACAAATTAGGTCAATATGTTTTTCCTGTAATTTTTCAGTAATCGTGCTTGTAATTTCTTACTTTCTAGGATTTACATGTCTCAATGATCCCGTGTTTGGTAATGGAACTGTTGATTACATTGCTAATGCTACCTGTGAAACTAAACTATGTGGGATCAAAGACTGCAGTTTGTAGGAGTGATGGTCTGTGGAGAAATAGACAAGATAACTGCGTCCTGCAAGTTGTCCAGAATCTGCTCGAGCTGTCTCAGGTGACCTAGTTCAAGGGTGGATTTACTGATTATGGGCCCTTAGCACTCTGGCCTCTGTCATGTCTCTTGTTCATCCTTTCTCTGATTTAAATGGTTGGTCCAGGCAGTGGTAGATTATGCACTCAGATCTTAACTAACACTTTTACAACAATATCACAATGTAAAAGTAAAGAAAAATAAAACACTGGATTAAAAAAAATTACTAAGGTGGAACTCTTTTGAACTAATTCTGTTAAATTTGTCTCAAAGTGAATTGGCTGGTCATAGGTATTGTGTATGTAAAATCTAAGCTAATCAGTGAATCATTTAATCATTCTTCATTTGTATAGCACTTTACATATCAAACCTATCTAACACAAAGTGCTTCACACTAGAAAAATAAAATAGCAATGCTACATAAATGCTAAATATATTGTACCTAGCAAGAATAAGTATTAGAATGAATTAAACAGTTTACGGATGAAAGATTGAATCAAATTTTATCACAATTGTTTTTCTACAAACAAAACTCATGCCATCATTTTAAAGATGCTATATATATGCTGTGTAATGCTGCTGCTTATTTTCTTTGAATTCTCACAGAACTTGAATATCAATACACTGCCAACATTTTTGGCACAACTCAGCTCTGCCACTGTCAACTTGACTAACCAAGTGGTTAACTCTACTGGAACCATTAAGGCCATTGTTCAAATACTCAACAATGTAGCCAATGCGTCATTATCACTAAATATCCCAATAGGTGAAACTTCAATGAAGGTATGTAAATTAGTCTGCTGAGGTTTATACATGTCCATTTACCATAATATTTCTTAATAATGTAAATATTGTACATACCCACACACCTTTATATTTGTCTATATTTTATATTTATACTATTATATTTATATACTCTTCATCTATCTACCTTTGACAAGTGTGCAATTGTGACAAAAGAATTTCCCCTTGGGGATCAATAAAGTATTTTAGATTCTGATGTCCTGCACAAGCTGCACATTTTAATACAATTTCACATGATCTAATATCTTCTTTCCTTTGATTTTAGAACGTCCTATTAACTGCAGGTGTCCTAACCACGAATGGCTCAAAGACATCATGGGGCTTTCTGAATGGCAACGACACCAGTAAAAATACAACCAATAGAAACAGCTTCAGCTCAGCATTTTTGCAGTCCCTTGAGACTCTTACAAGTCAGCCTTAGCAATGACTCTTTCAATATTGATACACCTTCAATTCTCTTGAACAAAACTACATTCACAAACACTTTCATGGCTGACTTTGATTCCTCTGTGGAGATAAACATACCAACGTCTGATGGAAGAAGTAAGTTTATCACTGTGATAACATTTGCCTCAATGGATAACGTGCTCCCTGCAAGAGACAAAGGAAATTCATCCATGTTGGTCATCAACGGAGAGTCGTGACTTGTTCAGTCCAATGGTACCATCAATAATGTTTCGTTCACATTTGATATTATAAACAATACTCTGGTGAACCCTCAGTGTGTTTTCTGGAACTTCAGCCTCTTCAGTGGTCTCGGGGGATGGGACAATAGGGGCTGCGTGTTGGTATCCAACGACACCAACGTCACCTGCAACTGCAACCACCTGACCTCGTTCTCTATCCTTATGTCACCCAACACCATATTTGACATTGTGTTGGATTATATTACCTACATTGGAGTTGGCATATCTATGGCTTCCTTGGTCATATGCCTCATTATTGAAGCTATCGTGTGGAGAAAAATAAGAAGGAACACCACATCCTACTTGCGTCATGTTTCCATTGTTAACATCGCTGTGTCTCTCCTGATTGCTGACATCTGGTTCATTATTGGGGCAGCCATCTCAGATGCAAAGACAGTAAACCAACCAGCATGCACTGCGGCTACATTTTTTATCCATTTTTTCTACCTAGCCCTGTTCTTCTGGATGTTAGCCTCAGCTCTGCTGTTGTTCTACCGCACAGTCAGTGTCTTCGACGGGGGTTTGTCTAAAAACTCTATGTTGGCTATTGGATTCTCTCTAGGCTACGGGGCCCCTCTCATCATCGCAGTCATAACTATAGCTGTAACTGCACCCCAACAAGCGTACATCCGAGACGCTGGGGTCTGCTGGCTCAACTGGGATAAGTCCAAAGCTCTACTGGCATTTGTGATCCCTGCACTGACAATAGTGGTGATAAACCTGATAATCCTGATTGTGGTGATTTACAAAATGTTGAGGAGAAGGGTAGGAGACTCTGCACAAGCAGCTGAGAGGCATGTTTTGGTGGTTATTGCAAGGAGTTTGGCTGTCCTCACACCATTTTTTGGATTAACTTGGGGTCTGGGAGCCGGAATCCTTGCTGACCCAAACAATAGAGGAATCAATATTGCATTTGCATTCTTCAATTCATTACAGGTACAAATACAGCAGTTAATCATATTGATTTATGTATACAGATTCTGAGTAGTTTGTCATGTTGGCTGATGCTACTCTGTCTTTTTTTAAAGGGTTTCTTCATATTGGTGTTCGGAACGCTGTTGGACAAAAAGGTGTGTATGTCTCAATATTACAATTTTTAATCAACTGCTCACTTACTTTAACAGAAACTCCCCTTCAAAGTAGAGTTCAAATTGTTAATTATTTAATATCGCATTGCTAATGTGTCATATATGATTTGAATTTGCTACCAAGCAGCAGACATGATGAAACTCCAGACACTGAATAATTAAACATAAAAACTGGAAATGGTTTATGGATATATTGAATATTGCAACCAAAAATATATATAGAGTTAGCTGGTGTTGAAAAAAAAGCACTGCATTTTAAAATAAATTCTTGAAAATTTAAATTTTTTTTAGATTTAGTTTTACAGGTACCAGTAGGAAAGAGACATATGATTCTTAAAGTTCAGTTTGAATGATCCATTCAGTTTTTGACTGTTTATCAGACACACAAAGCATCCTCTGTCTTGACAAATAGAAGTAAATAGTGGAATTACAGTGTTCATGTTAGAAATTAATCTACCACAAATGTGTGCTTGCACATATTTGATTAGCCAACACAGTGCTTCTAACTGCTAACTAAATGCTAAAATCTACTCTGTGACGTGCACAGACATTGTGTGGGGCAGGGGCTCAAGTGGAAAAGAAGGGCACATATATTTTGAATAGACTACACCAGGGAGAGGGGCATTAAAATGATTTGTTTAAATATTTTTTGTATCACATGCAAAATAACATTCAGCTTCAAACAACCAAGCAAATGAATACTGAATTGCCTGAATACATTAATCTATTGATCAAATATATTATTATTGTTGCTATTAATTACTCCTACACAGACACACAAACACACACATGCACACACACACATACACACACACGCCCATGACAAGGACGTAGTTTCACATTTGAGGGGGCTGTCTCTATCATGTAAAGATCTATCAGCATACAACAAATGAAAAGAATTAGATGAGGAGCCTACAATCAAAATGATCAAGTTCCTGTTTAATGCAGGACACTTTTTTCAGGCAGAGGTCAATTTTGAGATGTTGGTGTATTTTGCTTCCAAGTCTTCTTTTACTTTAATGGAAAGAAAACTTAAATATTTAGTTTACTTACTTTACATTTAGATGAAGTTTGTTTTAAGCCTACTACCCAATGTCTGTTCTATCTATAGATTTCTACTAAATAAACCAAAACAATCTAATCTGTATATTTGAAAACAATCTAATCTGTATATTTACACATAAAATTACAGGGGAAAAGAATCTCGATGTATGTCATTAACTGAGGAAGTTCTGAGGTGATGATTTAGTTATTTGTTTATCCCTACAGTGGCTTAACAGAGCTATGCAAATAATTAACGCCTACTTGCATATCAATGTGGTGATTGTGTTGACGTTATTAGCGCACAGATTTTACTGTATTCACTTGTAGTGTCTCCATTTAGTACAGTACAGTCCGTGGGCCAAAGCCTGCCCACCAGCAATAATATCTGGCCCGTGGCCAAAATATATATATATATATATATATATATATATAATTATAGCAATTGGTGCTTAAACAGATCTTAGTCAGGACAACAAAAGTTACTCACATAATCACTTCCTCTTAAGTGATTGTGCCTACAAAATAAAAGCACGAGAACATATTTGCAGCAGTACTTTATGTTATGTTTAAAAGAGAGCTTTTACTTTAAAAAAGTTCTGAAGGAAATTCAAAAGAGTCTGTGGCTTACTTGACACACCTCTGAAAAGGCCATCAGAAAACGTGAGATCAGATTGCGTCCAACCAGGAATTTCCTCTACCAGGACATACTGGGGACACGAAAATATGTGTCCATAGGTTGAAGTGGACCAATCGCCATGATGTACACACCCTTGCTCATGCTTAATTGTAATATGTAATGCGATCTCTACACAACTTTTTTGAATAAGGAAGAATAAAATACTAGTTCAACGCCTGAGGATTGAACACACAACCCTCCGAACAGGAGTCCCATGCATTACCAACTGAGCTTATCACACACAGTAAATGATGAAATATAAATGGTCAATTGTCAATGTTTTGGCTCGCCATCTAATGACTTGAAAAAATTTGGCCTTATGCCAGACTTGCCAACCCCCTGATACGCCCTCGCTCCCGAGGGGGCGGATAAAGTCTCTCAGATGAGCAGGAGGTCTGCGGTTCCCGGGGAAGGAGAGTTCTCATCCTAATGGGCTTTGCATTCCCACTTTCAATGATGTGCTGGATTAGATTTGTCCGGCCCAAATCATCTTCTGACTTCTAACAAAACTTCATCATTAACATCAACATCATACTTGTTGAGCCTTTAAAAATATGTTAACTCAATGAAACAAACTTGTTTGAGTTTTAAAGCCGTGTGCTCATTTTTGTGAATTAACTTTTCAGGTGCGGTCAGAATTAACCATACGGTCACAAGCTTCCGGAAGTGGAACGAGGGTAAGGACAGTTTTCTTAATTAATACATTTTCCTGCTTGCATATTTAAACCTTGCAGTGATTAATGTTTTTTCTTTCTTGTTACAGACCACCAGTGCTGGAAACTCATCAAGTGTATTTAGCTTTTTCCGGAGATGGAGGAGAGGAAGAGGTATAACAACAATTAAGAAAAGAAAGAGAAAGCTAGCGGCTAATCTTAGTTATGTTGTATGTAATGTTGGTCCAGTACTTTGGTCTAGATTGAAATATCTCAACCACTACAGGACAAATTGGCATAACATTTTGTACAGTCATGTTTCCTTACAGGATGAATCCTAATGACTTCAGTGATTTCCTCACTTTTCATACATGCCACGCAGGTCTAGTTTTCACTTATCAAGTAGATGAAAATGTTTCTGTGGAAAGTGGTTCAGCAGCATCAGCAAGTGAACTGTGAACAGGTGTTGTTTCAGTTTTGTGAATACACAGCTGTGAGTCAGAGCAGCAGTGAATTGGTAAAATGACTTGCCTAATTTTTATTGGCTGTAGTTAGATAGATAGATAGATAAGCAGATGATACCTAAGGTCCGAAGCTTGTTTCACTCCTGTGAAGGACGCTGGCTTAATATGCTGTGTCAAATGACACCCAAACAGAGTCGTTCCTGACCTTCCAGGGGCCCTAAGCAAAATTCTGCTACAGGCTCTCCTACCTGACTCATGAGCCAAGTAAACAAAAAAAGTCTGAATGGTAACCTCTTCTAGAAAATCCAGTGCTGGTTTGAATGGACCCCTGCATCCTAACTCAGTCCTCATAAAGTCTGTTATTACTTGGCGGCAATGTGCTGCGTCATTTGGTGGAACAGCATCTGTTCCATTAGGCTGATGATACACAGGGCAACTTTTTGAGCAATTTTGCGGGGCAATCTTGCTAGCGGCAAGTCCGACTATGTTTTAAATGGATAGGGGCGGTGTGGGGCAGGTGGCGGAGTGGTGGGGGAAGGGGATTACAGTTGTAATCTTTACTCCTTACCATTGACGACAACGTTGCCCTGAACGATAGCTCTAAAAGTTGCTCTGTGTATCATCAGCCTTAGGGTCTGAGCTGCTGGTATCTGATACTGGCTGTACATCTCTGGCTGTGCTCGTTCTGTCTGAGACTGCCAGGTATTTCGACTGGGTTTGTGTGACTTGCAAAAGACGTCTGGACTGGCTGAGGCTGAATGTGGATCACATGTGCTTGTACTAACTAATAACCTCTGTGCTTGTATTGACTGGGACGTGGCCTGTCCCAGACCAGATTCTCAACCTCCTCCTCCTCCTCTCTGGTGTCTCCTCTAAAGCTGATGATACACAGAGAAACTTATAGAGCAATCTTGCAGGGCAACGTTGTCGTCAGTGTTAATAAATATAGATTTCTAACGTAATCCCCTTCCTCCACCACTCCTCCACCCGTCCCGCACCGCTACTATCCATTTAAAACATAGTCGGACTTGCCACTAGCAAAATTGCCCAGCAACATTGCTCAAAAAGTTGCCCAGGGTATCATCAGCTTACCTCTTCTGGCCCTTTTATCTATCTGTTGAAGGTTCTGATCGGTGTGTTATTATTATGACCCCTTGTGTCTACCTGGGTAGCTGTGTGCTAATATAGGTCACGCTTTGCTGACTTCAGTCAACAATGAATGTTAATGCTTTCTCAATGACCACATGGTGCAGGCGATGAGAAATGAAGGGATTTGTGCGTAGAGTTTAGGGAAATAGAAGTGCATTTTGAAAAATGGAGTCATGGTTTTGAAAATTTAATTCAAAAGCCTGGTAACAGTGTTTAAGCAATTGAGAAAAACTGTATTTACTGAGATGTTCATCCATATTGTTGTCTGCCCCATTAACCAACAGTCTTGTAACTAAGTCTTGACTGGGAGACGATCACTGTCTTGTTTTGAATTCTGCTTTAAATAATGTGAGGAGTTACATCCGTGTATAGCCTACTTAATATGTGGAGCCCTACGCAACGTGTGTAGTGACCGCAAAGGACGGTCCGGCTCTACCTCTAAAGCCTGGTGCTTTGAAAAAGTTCTTTGTTTAGTTTCACAGTTTGGAAAGTTTTACAGCTAAATGATCAGTAGAGATTTACTCTGTGGTAAATACACATTTAAATTCATCTTCTACATCAAAAGTTCAGGGAATGTGTTTTGTTTTTGCACTTTGATATGAAAAAAGAAGAGTAATACAGAAATATGCCAATGTACATTACAAAGGCTTATTTATAAGTAATATTTCTTCTGATACCAAGACATAATGTTATAAAAGTAAAAGGCTAATGCAATTAATTAAATCACTCTCCAAACATATCACATTGTGACAATGAAGTTTAAAAAGGCGAGCCCACAGTGGCACTTGGATTAAACTACACAAAAATGTACATTAATGACTGTGTCAGCAAAATCTAGGCTTTTTGAACCGTAACAACACATATGAGACTAAAACTTTTAATATCAGTGAGGTGTGGTGGTGCTTCAGCCTCAGTCTTGAAGGGCTGCTATAAGTTTTACAAGCCACCAGATGTCACTGTGTTTACTGAATCAATGGTCCTTTTCTAAGATTCAGTCCAGAGTATTAAACACCACATTCACTTGTTGGTGTTCCTTGATGTGCTATTAGAGCAGCTCATATTATAACGGCATAGATTCAAATGTGCCAGAATTGTCAACTAAACATTCATTATGTAAACTCTACTTCAACATAGTAAAACAAAAAAGTCTTTGTCTAATTCTTCAATTAAATATCTGCAATATTAGAGACATAAGCCACAGCTGTGTGGGCAAAATGGCTGCAAAGCCACAAACACAGTATTAACATGATCATTGTGAGCATGTTACTCTTAGTCTTGTATTAGTATCATTTGACATATTGTTTTTGCAACAGATTGAAACACTTTGTTTTGTTGCTGTTTTTCAGATGGTTACAACATGTCATCTAGTGGCTCTGGTGCAACTCAGTCCTACTCCAACACATGATGATCTTTGCAGACAGAATGACAACCAACCAAGCAAACAAGCTGTTTCAGTTTCTTTTTTTTCTCTTCTTCACCTCTGCTATAACAAGTTAAATGTATCATGGTTAGATATTAAGTATAATGTAACATGGAAAAAGAGTCCAGGCTTGTTATTTGGAAAGACTAAGCATTAATAGAGTCATATTTAAAAAGTTGTATTTTATTTATTTTGCTCACAACAACACTATGTAATACACACCATCAAAAAGATTTTTTAGTATTACATGATGTATGCTGGATGTGTTGTATTAATTGTACTGTAGTAGTAACTGTTTTTAACAATTATCATCAGATTACTGCTGTTTTTGACAAAAACATTTATATGTAATTCCTACCAAGAGCACATAGAGAAGATATAGGAGAGATTTTATATGTGATGTACTGTAAAAGTTCAAATAGTTGCACTTTGTGTGTGTGTGTGTGTGTGTGTGTGTGTGTGTGTGTGTGTGTGTGTGTGTGTGTGTGTGTGTGTGTGTGTGTGTGTGTGTGTGTGTGTGTGTGTGTATTCATCAAATATTCATCACATCCCTTTCAAACAATCAAACAATGTTCACAATGTAGATGCAAAACGGCTTTAGATTTGGTTTCCTTTGCCAATCAAATCAGTTAGACAATGTAAGTTGCCTAACATAGATCAGTGAACTTGTTTACTCGGGGGTGGCATCAATTGACTTAGACAGGACTATCAGTCAAATATCATTCTAAAGCTTTCTACTCTTACCCTCGCAGATCTAAATATAGTCCTGCTGTATATAAAGTGCTTACTACTGCACACAACCCTCAATCCAGTTTAAACATCAGTGGCTGCTTCTGGAAGTATTGTTATTGCATATCCATAATGACAACACTACATAATAAATAATGATTATGTAAAAAAAATAGAAACATGTTACTGTCATATGATAATATTTTTATGTGTGTGTGTGTGTGTGTGTGTGTAAAAGAAATGCTACTTGATAATCTGTGTGTATTTTGTGTAGAAGTCCTGTATAGCAATAAAACTAAACAGAAGTCAGGTCACAGGTGCACTGTATATGCTGAAGTGTGTGATAATGTGTTAAAGTGATTACTAAATGGTACTAAATTGTTCATAGTGCTCAGCATGCAGGCTATATTAAAGCTCCATCATATTCTTCACATGCTTTCTTTCGTTTGTGGTTTCATGTTTCAGGTTTGTGATCAATCCAGGTATCCATAGATCCTGAAAGTTCTTAAAGGTCTTGAGTTAGATTTTTTAGGTTCAAGGTTCATTAGGTTCATAAAATG
Source organism: Lepomis macrochirus (assembly GCA_024633595.2). Lineage (NCBI taxonomy): Eukaryota > Metazoa > Chordata > Actinopteri > Centrarchiformes > Centrarchidae > Lepomis > Lepomis macrochirus. The sequence continues at coordinate 28,971,355 of JALXJV020000017.1, read as the reverse complement.
TATTTTAAAAGTATTAGTTTCAATTATGAAAGGTCTTAAATGTGAGATGATAGACTCGAGATATAATAGTGACCCACAGGTTTTAACATTACTTATAAATGATAAATTTATAAAGATAAAATCAGTTGTTCTTTGGTTCTACGAAGTTCATTTTAATATGTTTAAAATCACAACTTGAATTCATAGAGGGGAGCACCTGTGTAGATACACGAGTGCATGAGAGGGAGCACTGTGTATACATAATGAAAAATCCTTACCTGTCTTTTTTGAAAAGTGTTTAGATATCCTGTTAATATGTCTATAATCAGTTAATCAGTTATAAAGATTGTGCTTGTGATTAATTAAACCCTTTCAAAAACCCATAAAACCTTGCATGTCAGTTCCTGCTTTACCTGCACTATCCTAAAAGAGGTTTGTCTGCCTTTAATAGTTGCACTCTTTCTTTAAATCTTAGAAAGCGATGCAGCTCTTCAGTTTACTATATGATCAGTAGTGTGGTTTAAATATTTCTGAGGGCACATGAATTGTAAGTAGGCTAATAGTAGTAAATAACTGAGGGTGTACAGGCATTTTAATTGACATTAAGTAACAGTGGATAGTATTAATAGAGACAGTGGCGGGCCGAGGAGGAAATATTCCGCTTGTGGCATCTGGCCAGCTGCAGCCTGTCCGTGTCATGCCACTCCCCCGGTGAGGGGAGAGAGAGACAGGGGCTCATTGCTGCACCGCTCAACCGGTATGACACCAAAATGTGTGACCTATCAGATTCTGACACCCAAATGGGAAGTTAAGCGCCAGAGGCTTTGTTGACGACGTGAAGCGGTTGTAGCTTGGTTGGGTTTACGTACCAAAAGTACTTGGTTATGGTCAGGAAAACATCGTCGTTTGGGTGTTGTCACAGAATCTGATGGGTCACAGATTTTGGTGTTACACCGGCAAGTGAAGAGGGCGGGGGAGGCGTACACGTGGGCTCAGACCAACCACCTGACCACGTCAGGGAGGGGGGCAAGGGGAGAGAGAATGTTCAGCTTTGCAGAAGTGCGAAACAGCAGCTTTCTTCATAATCTCAAGAGCAGCTGTGTTTAAGTGCCATACAAGATCATGTTGTTTACAAGAAACACAATTTTCCCCAGCATCACTGTCGCCTGCCGTGCGTACATCACACATGTACAGCGCACAACACAGCCTGTCATACACCTCTGGATGCAGGAGGAGGGACTGCGTCGGTGATGCCGTGGTCACGCACGAGCCTGGAGGGGGGGGGTGCGTAATGCGTGGAGCGGCGATAGGATAACCATACACGCAGGGATGTGTGTAGTGCTATCCTGTCCGCATGAAGCGTAATGACCGCTTTGAGGGTTCATATGAAACAGCCTGGCTTCTGTGAACCAAGGGGGAACCCTGGACGCACAGAGGGACCGTGCGAGTGATGCCGTGTTTATGCACGAGCTCGCAGCCGGGCCTTGCAGGGGGAACGTACGTAATATGAATAGCATCACACACTGTTTATCAGATTTCTTTTTCAGAAAAAATATCTGTTAACTTGCCTGCTTTAGACTTACATTAGTTAATACGCTGTCATTAAGTACATTTGCACATTACATGGTTCTGAGCTGTAAGGAAGAAAAAAAACAGGTCAGTTACAGAATTCATTATAGCTGAGCAGTTCTAAGCAGACTGGATTAAACACAGCAGGTGATACGACTTTCATTATAACTAGACCTGCAACTAACAATTATTTTTATTATTGACTAATATGTCGATTATTTTCATGATTAATTTACTATTCGCTTAATCTATAAAATATCAAGGAATTGAGAAATATGCGCATAAAATTTTTCCAGCGCACAAAGTGCCATCTTTACGTTGCTTCTTTTGTTCAACGCTCCTGAACCTTTTTCATTTACTATCATAAATGACAAAACATAGCAGCAATTCCTGCTATTTAAGAAGATGAAACCAGAAAATTGTTCACAGTTTTGCTTTAAAATTGCTAAATTATAAAAAAAAAATATTAATTTTCTTTCGCATGATTAATTGATTAATCGTTCTAATTATAACCACGAGTGACTTGAGACTTGACTTGGACTCTGCCTCGAAGACTTGTGAGTGTCTAGGTTTTTCAAAAGTTACTAGTACTTTATCTATTCCAGTTACCAATAACTATTCCCATTTTACTGGCAACAAATGATTAAATACAAGTACTTAATTTTTAGTTACTAGTTACTATTTTCTAGTTACTAGTAACTAATTGCACATTTTTTCAATCGAAATATATGGGACTCTGCAGTTCAGATATCACTATTCATTTGTTACTAGCAAGTATTTCAACAGTAACTGGTAACTATTTTTTATTTTACTAGTATCTATTATTTAGATACTAGTACCTATTCATTAGTTACTAGTAACTATTCCAATATATACTATTTTTAGAAATATTTCTTAGGGGGCTTAATTGATGTAACAGGGAAATGTAAGACAGGAAGCTTAGAGTCATTAGCTGGCCCTACAAGTGTTCAATAACCAGCTCTAATTATTTCTCTCGTTTAACTCATGTAATTGTTGTGAAAGAAAATTTCCTCCGAAAGAAGGAATACAGAGTCAAATGTGATGAATCAATCCTTTATACGTGGCCACAGAGAGTCAACAAGATACTCTCTCGACCTGAGCATACGAACAAGTACAAACCCAACAGCAAATGATAACTGCAAATCAAATTTAATCACATTTGGAGTTTCAGCGTTTCCTCATTGGCTCTTCCTGACCTGTCAAAAGACATGCAAATGTATGTATATAGCACAAAGATGTTTCCCACCAATGCATCTCAGTGCGTCATTACTGACGCTTTCAGCCAGCCTGACAAAGCGTAATTATTTGATGCTAAAGGTACCCTTCAGCGTCCGTATGACAAGCTACTGTTTGTTTGGGGCTGTCAACACCTTTAACACGAACGGTCTGTATGAGACGCATCCGGGAGCATCTCGCACAGTACCTTTAGCGTCAAATAACTATGCTTTGTTACTTCCTTTGAAAGCGTTGGTGTTGGATACCCTGAGATGAGAAGGGTCTGTTCCCATGGCCCCCGTACGATTAGCCATTTGTCTGTTAAAATCTCACCTAGGCTACATGTCTGAAGAGTTCCTATTGCAAAAACATGACTATTTGATAAATAAACTAAAAAAATAAATTATTAGTACCTACTAACAGTATAAAATCTACCCTTTAAAATGTATTTCTCACATTTCCTCCTTTTTGACACACAAGTGTCAACATGATTGAGAAATCAGTGGTAAAACTCACTGCAGAAATGTTTTAATGGGTATACAAAAGCTTAAGAAAGTAAAATTATTCATTCTTAACTAGAAACAAATAAAAAACATGTTTTTCGCTGCTGTTTAACTCCTGTTTTACATTCAATAACAGTCACAAGTCATTATTGGTCCATGCAAAATAAAATCTGGTGTGGTTCTTCATCTGCAGCACTTTATTCTTTCCACAAATCTTCTGTAACTACGAAATAGACCATAGCTTCATGTTTACACCGGCATCTGCATGCCCACTGTTACAGACGGAAAATCTACTCTGATACGGAGCTAAAACGCTGGTGTGGATGGAGATTGTATTTGTTTTAAAACTCTATTTTCAAACTAAAGCAGAGTGGTGTAGATGGGGCCTCAGAGTAAATTACATCAGTTTGAGTGACGACTGCAAGTGAAATGTTGTCGACCTGGTAACCAGGATCGGAATACATCAAACTGTACTGACCAGGATGAAGATAAAACACTGCAGCCACTGTTTTACAGAGAATCTGTCAGGTTTTCATATGGGGAAAAGGCATCACAGGGGAAAAAACTTGCTTTTGGATGTATAGGCCCAATTGTTTCTCTCAACTCCTGTGGCAGCAGTTGAACTTGTAAATGCCAGGGATGATATGACTGTGTTTCATCTCCCATCTGGATGGCTCAGAAAAACCTTGCTCCAGACTTTTAGGAGACAACTTCAGAACATGGTTATACGCACAACATTAACATTAACATGTCATCATCCAGGCATTTTAAAATGATTCTGAGGGAAAAAATGTTACTCATTCCTATAAAACCTCTATTTACACAGTGTCACTATTTAGGTTTTTGTCCCAAAATGGGTGCGTTTAATGGTCATTTTTGTTAGTAGAAGATACACATTTGTTTGAACAATTTTTACAATACTTAAAAATGAAAAACAAAAAAGAATCCTGGAAAATTTAAAACGCCAAAACCCTTGGTGTGTACACCGTAATATTTACAATAATTCAGATCCCTCCTTTTTCCCTACATGGTTGAGACCATTAATCAATGTACAGAGATATTTTAGAGAAAGAAATACTGGTGAAAGCATTTGCACATGGGGAAAACAGGACAGCATCATATTAGCATTTCCTTTTTACACTGTAGTGTATTTGAAACCTGTACGGGCCCGACATTTGCATGTAGCAGTAGAAGGTGGGTGAAAAAATAAAAACTTGTACTTAAAACCTGAAATATTTATTGCATACTGAGAATCAGTATATACTGTGATGTCTGTGTTTATGTGTTTCTTTTTACTCTAGGAACAAGACATGCTACAAATCAAATGATATAGCTGCCCACACTGACACCATCTACAAAATGAATTAAAGAGATAAAAAAAGATAGAAATATTTAACTGCTTCAAGCAGTCTGAAACAAAAGAAGAGCTAGACAGAATCCTGCTTCTAGTTGTTGAAGCCACAAAAGTCAATCGAGGCGCGTTCATGTCCAGAAAAAAAATTGTTGGCTTAGCAGTCCAAATTAAAAAATCTGCTGTTTTTTCCACCCTGTTTGGGGTTTGAGATCGCCACCAAAAAACTCCCATATTATCATTTCACAAATGACATCTTTTTTTCTATGAAGTGTGACTGTGTGTGTCTATGTGTGAATAGGTCTGATGGCTGTTTCCAGTGTGACAGGAACAGTGTTCAGAAGTAACGTGTGGCTGTAATATTACTTTTCCTAACTAAGTCGTGTAACGAATTACTTTTCTAAAACAGTAATATTACTACAGTTACTAGTCCAAATAACGCTGCGTTACTGCGCTACTGAATGCACCATCCTTGACGTGAATGCGCGACTGTGCGGCAGCTCAGCGGCACCGGACCTTATGTTGTGTAAGTCAGCTATTAGCTGAAAAGCTAAAGGAAGAATGAAGAACGAGAGAGGCGTTCTTTCCACAGCTGTAAGTAGCGTGTAATGCGTGGACGGGCTGCAGTTGGCAGCTCCCCCCCTCGTCGGGGGATCGGCATGGTTACGGGCTCACGGGTGTGGCTGCCCCACCTCATGCCCCGGCGACTGTGTCTGCACTTTGCTGTCAGATTGACTCGCCCATGACTCTCCAGGTGCTAAGCTCTCCTGTTAGGTGGAACACGGAGGTTGCTGTTTGCCTGCCCTTTGAGGCGGGCCCCTCCCCCATGGGTCGTAGCTGGGCACCCCCCCGAACCGTGACGGCGGTAAGGGCAGCAGAGTGGCTTCCCTTCAGAGCCACCAATACACAATACACTTACACTTGTTTAAATCTGAAAGTACCCCAGAGTTTTTAAGCTGACCACAATGCAGAGTCATGATTTACTAAATCATGCCTTCAAACATTTCCACTACCAGACAAAACTGTGTTACAAACACACACTGGATGAGCATCACCTCCCGATGCGCTCAGTTCCTGAGATACCCAGGCATGATATGCTTTCAACATAGTTGGTGGGTTTTTCGACATTCTGGAATGGCAATCAGGTAGTTTAGTTCTGACAACTTCTTCACTACCCTGATTGGACCCAAAAACTTTACTTTGACCCGAGGTCAATAATAGTCGCCAAAACCTGGTCGCCTTCACTAAAACTATGCCGCCCTGCGGTCAGAACGACGTTTCATCTTCTCCTGTGCCGAAGCAAGCTTTTCATTGGCCAACTCTGTAGCAGAGTAAAGATGTTGCCTGAAACCATTGGCATAATCAATCAAATTTTGAGGTGGCTCAGAATCCTTCCACTCATTTTGCAGAGCTAAAGGCCCCCGCACAATATGACCAGAAACCAACTCGTTTGGACTGAAACCACTCCACCAGGAAGTTCACCCTGAAAAAAAAACCCACAGACAGACACACACACACACACACACACACACAAACAACCTGGCAGAGGCCCTGGGGCCATCACAGACCCGCATGCGCAGAAGAATAACACAACGTCACACGCAGCATGCTGTTGCAGGCTACAGAAGTAAACAAGGAGCAACAGAAGTTAGCTCCTTTTAGCTCGCAGGAGACGTGTTTCATTGTCCTCTCACGGGTCACATTTCTCCCAAATTTTGACAAGTGTTCACAACATTCTGTTCATTTCATTACGGTTTCTGGTGCTGTACAACACAACTGACAGCTGGCGACTCGCTCACTCTCTCTCTCACTTTCCCCACTGTGTCTGCTCAGACAGGTAGCATGCACATAACTCAGAAGAGAGCTCAACTCAAAATTGCAGGTGTAAGAAAGAGAATTTATGAGCCGATGATAGTGAGGTAGAGAAGAAAGAGAGACACAAGTTTAATTATTGCTTTTTGTGGAGCTTTTCCGTTCACCACGGCTCCGTCTACAACAGGACTGTGACAACATCTACTCTAGAGTAACATCAAACTCGCATCAATTCTGACCCGGGTGTCCAGACTCAGATCGCATTTAAAAAGATCAAATCTGTATCGGATTTGGACCACATATGGAAGTGGCCCAATTCTGAACTGGAAAAGATCAGATTCCATGTGACTTGGCCTGTTCACACTGTGATAAAAAGATCAGATCTGAGTCACATATGAGCAAAAAAATCGGATTTGGGTCACATTGACCTGCAGTCTGAACGTAGCCTAAGTCTACAGGGATCATTACATCATCATAGTGTATTGTCACTGTTATATCTAAAGGTCTTCCATTCTAAATCTTATTTAAGTCAGAATGTCAGAAGCAAAAAAATCAAGAAGGAGGACAGAGACCTAATTTAGAGCTTTATTGGATGGTGCGACAGGAACAACCTTCACATCAATACAGGAAAAACTAAGGAGCTGGAAGAAGACTTATGACGCAGCAAGAGGCCCCCCATCCCAGTCGTAATTAGGGTGAGAGGGTAGCGATGCTAAATACCTACACGTTCGTTGGGGTTTCAAGCTGCTATAATCAATATTTTTATGCTAAAAGTGTATTATGAAAGGTGTTGCTGACCACCCAATTCTGCAGTTAACCTTAGCTCAGAGCATTTTAGTTGTTTTGCTGTTACAGCAAGCAAATTTCTCAGTTCACTATCACTTCTCTCTTTAACCCTGTTTCTAGCAGCAGAGCATAAGCATGTTTTAAGCATAAAAGCTCTTAGAAACCTGCGCTGCACCAAACAGCAGTCAAAGTTTAGAACTTTGCAACTAAACAACAAACTGGACTGGTAGGACAACAGGAAAGGACAGAGCAGGATGTTCTTCCTGAGAAGGCTCAGGTCCTTCAGTGTTTGCACCACGCTGCTAAAGATGGAGCACTTTCATCCACAGAGTAATCAAAATGCTTAAGAGGCTCATTTATGCCATCAGCTGTCAGCCTCCACACCGAAACAGCACCCAATAAATTCCACCAGGGGCATGGCACAAAATCCTGGGCCCTATAGATAAGTGGTCTCTGTGGGCCCTGTTCCTCTCTTGTTCCATGTCTCTTTTGAAAAATGTTTTGAAACAACTGAACTAACACCTGTACACATGAATCTGTAGTTGTGATTAAGGTAGTCACTAAAGAACTGTTCATACAAAATTTAAGCAAGTAATAATAATCTGAAACAGAGGATTGATGTTAGCCTCTTAGCCTGCTTATAGCCTAACAACACACAGTAAAACGGGCTACTTGATGTTGAAATTGCTACAAACAATTGTTTAGGAAAACTTTTAGGCGTCACTCCATATCATGTTTCATGTCCTCAGTAACAGTAGGAGATGATGAGGAATCTGCTGCTGCTCCACTCTCTGTAGCTGTTTCTGTGTTTCGTGATGTTGAGCTCTGCTAGGTGATGTTGGTAGATATAATGGCATATGACACTGTAGCTATAAAGCCAATTAATTTATGATGCTGATTTTATGATGTCAGCCGATTTCATTTACAATTTTATTTTATTTACAGTTTATAAACTATTTTCTTAGAAATAAAACATTAGAAACAAACAGTTTTCATTCCAGGCTTTTCAAGGCCCCTGGATTGGGGCCCTGGGTTATTTGTCCCACTCTTCTCCCCACTACGATGCTCCTCCATCCCACATTCACAACTCACAACACCCAGCCTGTCTCCGCTGACTGAGACTCTATCCTACAAAGCACAACTCTTTTTTGCACATGGACATTATCTGACACTTTGCACATGTAGATACACACAAGGCTACCATGTTATATTTCTATCATATGTGGTGTGAATATTTTATATATTGGATTATTGATTCATGTCATGAACCAAGCAGTAAAGGCAGGGCACAAGGTCAAGGATTTGGAAAAATTTGGCTTTATTTAGCCTACAAATCAAACAAAGTTCCAAATCATATTACACAAAAAAGTAACAACAGAATTAATCAAAGTGGGTCTTAACTAAACTGAGGTCAACATAACAAAACCACAACATAAATCCAAACATAACAAACTTGACCTCCTGAATGAGACAAAATGGGGGTATATATACACACAGGCTAGCCTACAACACACACAAAAGGGGGGAAAACTTAATTGACTACAATTAAAAAGACCCAAAATAAACCCAACAACCAGCCATAAGAATATACTGTACAAACAAACACTACTGAAACCCAATATTAACCAAAAAAACAAAATATCATGCTGCTGCATTATTAAAAACTTTAGAGTTCAAAGTCCCTCTGCCCACTGCCAGAAGTTGGTTCCTTCCACTTCCTGTGATGGAGTATAAAAGGCGCTCCCAAACTCCAGCACCCCCTTTGGCAGATGACTCGGAAGCAGCATGTGGAGAAACAAAAGACAGGTATAAATCATTAAACAATACTTCTCAAATGAATACTATTAACCAAAATGCGTGCACTCAGATTGGAAATTAGCATCATTGTGAAAAGAATAAAAATATCTAGAAAAAATGTGTTTGTGATTTATTTGTAAAGAAAAATAAAGGCATTACTGCCACTTTAGGTGTTGGCAGTTGGTAGAACCCCCACAATTCAGCTTTTATTTTTTTAATCTACTTTTACTTGCATTTTATTCTGTCGTTTACTTGTGCACTACATGATTGTGTGCCAATTTGAATATCCCCTATGTGATCAGTAAAGGAATATTTTATCTATGCAGCCAAACAGAGCTATGTTAGTTGATTTTATAGACTAAATTTCCATGGAAAGTTGGCAGGCTCTGTGCCTCCAGTCCAGCTGGCATGGACACATGTGCATGCAAATTGTCTTCAACCACAAAGGCAGGACTTCAAAGTGTCCCATAACACGCCCCCAACAAACACACACATAAACACACACATACCACCTTCAACATAAACTTCTTGTCCAGCCTAAACCAGTCTTTCTGACAGATGCGCTCACCTTCTCTGACTCAAGTTCTGATGTGTACCTGGTACTGTTGCAGCAACGTTGATGGAGTAATCAACTGATTTCTGTATGATGTGTTAAGTGTAAAGCTAAGGTAAGAGATTTTTAATAATATAATTTTATAATTGTGAGAGGGATGAGATTTTAACAGGAGCTAGATCATCACATATCACTGTTCTATAGACAGCATTGTCCCTAATTCAGTTTTATTAGTTTACCAGTTAAGTTAGTACTATCAGTGTAAACAGCATGTTAAAAGCATATTTATGAAAACCTTTGTCTGGCTTGATCTGTTAAATGTTTTAACAACCATGTCCTAGCTTCTCCACAAAGTCATATATCCTGTAAGTTTTTATCGATTGTCAGTTAAATCTTGTTATTGCAATGGAAACCCTGAGCCTTTCAAAGTAAAAATGAAATGCTTTACCATTGTCAAAATGTTTATCCTGCTGCTGTGATAAGGGGCAGTTAAACCACTATATGGTTAACGGGAGCTGTACTCCTCCATAGGACGGAGAACAGAAAGCGAATACACATTGATTGTGATTTCATAAAGGCGAACTGCATTTCTCCACTTACATGAAAAAGTGACTGACTGCGAACAATCAGAGTAAGTGAATCAGCAACTTACTCTTTACTTCAATGGGAAAAATGTTCTACACAGTGTTGTGCATTGGATGCAAGAATAAATAAACTAGGAAAAAAATCTCTTTTCTGGAAAAACTCATTAAGTGGAAGCAGATTTATTATATCTATCATCAAACCTTAAGCTAATGTGTTGACGAATGCTCTTCAGATTTTAGTCAGTGTGCAATTCTAAATAAGAAATCCACACAACAGGTTAAAGAAACACCACATCAATACCTTTGCCGATCTCAACAAAACGGCCATTGTAAGCTTAAAAAATGATGATCATTAATTCTGGGGTATTTTATAATACTTCTAATGGATATGTGGCGATTGAGCAGGTGTCCCTATTGTGTCCAACCCTTATAGTTTAGTTAATATAAGTTTATATGTTAATATAAGTTTATATGTTAATATAAGCGTGGCAACTGTTTGTATGTACACATTTGTGCAAGTCTTGAACGTGACGCATATCTGGACAATTTATGTAAATCTGCATATTTGGGGCAAGAACACGCTTGTCTTTCTTGTGCTGGCAGCCTGTCCCGTTGTTCCAGTGTCATATAACCACAGTGTTAGAATAGGAAAAGAAAACTGTATCCTTAATCAACAAGAAAATGAGGTGGGCATGAATTGTACTAGATAAACAGGCCTTTGACCAAACTGGGTATATACCACCAGTGATGTGGGCAGGAAAAAACAGTGCAAGAGGGAAACCACCAACTCGTTGTTTGTTTTCCATAATCCAAATTCAAAGTGATGCAAATGAGTTTGACAAGGGAAACACCAGCTCCCAGTGCAGCAGAAGACAAACAGACTGCTGATAAGGGTGTCATGAAATCATTAGGAAAAACATGTTATAACAGTGTAAATGCACCATTGTAAGAGTCAAACACAGACGGGCTGATGTTGATGCTTAGACAGTTAATACACAAGTTGAATAAAACTATATGTCAAAGAGATTAATTTAAAGTCAGTCTCATGTGAAAAGACAGGAGTGCAAACTTTTTCAAGTTTCATTGTTTCAGCTAACTGATCACAATTAAAAATATAAACTGGCTGACACAAGACTTAAATATTGCAAACATGATAGGCAAGTTTTTGAAGGGACATAATAAAGCCCTGAATTTAGGTTTGAAGCTGCTATAATCAATATTTTTATACTAAAAATGTATTATGAAAGGTGTTGCTGACTACCCAATTGTGCAGTTCACCTCAACTCAGAGCATTTTAGTTCTTTTACTGTCACAGCACACAAATTTGTAAATTCACTATCACTTCTCTCCTTAACCCTGTTTCCCGTAGCAGACAGCTGTTTTAAGCATAAAAGCTCTGATAAACCCACTGTGCAAAATCTGCACTGCACCAAACAGCAGGCAAAGGTTACATTTAATTAACATAATTAACATTAGGAGTTGCAAACAATCAAAACAAAGGAGAGAGAATGATAATTAACATTAGTTTGGTGTCAAAAAACCCCAACTCTAAATAATTTGTAATGCTACTGTGTGTCCTTAATTGGTGTGTTTTCTTTCAGAAACAATGTGTTCCAGGGTGTTTGTGTTCCTGATTGGAGCTGTTTACATCCACTATCAGGTAAAGATGCTTAGTCTAATGTGTTATATATCTTTGGATAGGAACAAGTGAATTCGAGTGTTACATGTACTACATATAAACATTTTTAATAACTGAAATGACACAGTCCAACTTTTTATGTGCATCTATGTTTATTTGGCTTTGGCACTTAAAAAAAAAGACTGAACCACACCCATGACAGAAAAACTAATTCTATTGTTTGCTTTTCTTGCTATTGCAGGTCCATGCATCAGGTGAGTCACTTGGCTACATTGTCATATAGGACACTTCTGTAAAATACTTGAGAAAACTCCCACAAATTGGCCTTTGCTGTGGTCGGATAGTCAAAGAAATGTATCCTGCGTCTTTTCATACCAAACAAGCATGGTTCTAAATAATCTGAATGCACTTACAATAGTCTTTTTTAAACAAACTTAATTTATAACACATGGAAAATACGTACACAAATGTGGTTCTCACAAATAATGGCTCACATGCCCACAGTTCTGTGACCATGTATGTCGCTTAATGAAAACTTTGTAGGTCAGAGTGTGGGCTCAAAAAATGAAAGAAGACATGTCTGGTAGAACTGTCTTCAAAGAGTTGCTAAATACCTCAGTTCACTGAAGCAAGACATCTGACTGTGTGGGGACAAAATCATTTTTATTTATTGAAATTAGTATATTATTTTGGAAGCACATCACAATTTAGAAAAACACTATAATTAATAGCTGCCAGATGATGTCATTGTTCAGTTGTGTTTACCAGCACTGTAACTTCAAGGTACCCAGAATCTTAAGTTTAATACTTGCATATCGCAAACCAAAAGAGAACATGATCAAACTGTTGTATTTGCTGTATTAGTTTTTTTAATTGCACATTTTCAGCCCCAGTGCCACTGTTCTTTATTCTGGATTAGCTGTATCTAAAAAGATGTGACAGCTGAATCAGACGATTGTGAATCAGATTAGTTTTCATTAATGGCAAAGTAGATGCCTTTACATCCAGAGGCATGTGTCTTAAGGGTGAACTGAAATAAATAGCAACAAGTTCCTTCAGTCAGTGACATTGGCTCAGATCTGGAGTTGGGTGCTGCACAGTGGCTGCCCACTGCTCCCTTGAGGGATATACTAAATGCAGAGAATGGCTTTAGCTATGTGTATGTGACAATAAAGTATGACTTACCTTACCTATCTGTTGATGATCACTATTCAGTGTTCATTCATGGTAGACACTGTCAGTGAACTCTCAGTAGCTGTCCACAAATGCTGTACAGTATGTAGCTTAATGAACTAATGTAACTAATTTTACATTTTCAATTCTGTGTCTACATTACACATAGCAGAGCTGTAGTTAGTTGTTGCAATCAGTAAAAAATAATAAAAAAGTAATAACGATAGTGATGGACTACATTCATATAGCACTTTCTTTTTGATACCCAAAAGGCTTAGTGGGAAACAGTGAAACCATGAGACAAGTACTCTGAGAGATCATAGACTAATACTAAAATATACACCTGTTGATATGCCGTTGTTGGAGTGTGAAGCTCGACGCAAGTATGTGCTGCTCGGCTTGCACCTCATCTTCTCCGTCCTGCCTCTTCTTCCTCGGACCCTGGCAGCCCTCCCTCCTCTGCTTCACCTCGACCCCTTTCCTGTCCCGGTCTGTACTTGGCTCTGGAGTGCAGTCCTCATCAGAGACAGTAATGCTGTCACCATGGAAGCTCTAAAATGCAAAACAACGTACATGTTATAAGTCTAACACAACATTCACGTTTGTGTACTGTAACCGATGGAAACGGGAAAATGTGTATCAGCCTGTTTTTAGCTTTACCCAATGTTACCGCAGCTAGCTAGTTAGCTTGTTACTGATCTTTTTAAACCTATCCAATATTAACATGCTAGCTGGATAGTGAGTACTAACAGCCGGGTGAGTTGTTTATTTTCATAAAGATAAAGTTAGATGTTTTCTTACCCCTGATGTGAGCCGCTGCTCTGCGCTCCTCTCTGCGCTCCTCTCTGCGCTCCTCTCTGCTCGTCACACTCTCTCCTCGTCCTCCAGTGTCTGCCACGCGCATTCACGTGTTTTGAGGGTGTGGCTTTGGAGGGAGGCCAGAAGGGAGGGAGTGGGAATTTCTCTGTTGGATACAGCAGTTTCTTGCTAGTTTATCAAACTTACCTACCCTGCCTTTAAAGGAGACCTACTATACTGCTTTAGCAGTCCTATATTGTAGTACTGTGAGTCCTGTATGGCAGCTTTGCATAACGGAAAGTTAAAAAAAATATTTTTCTGTGTTATACTGACTCTTAATATAGGCCTTAATTTCAGCCTCTGTCTGAAACAAACTGGAGATGCTCAGGTATTTTAAAAGCCCACTGTCCTATGATTGGCCAAGACTTGAAGCATGTTACCAGGCTGTTGTCGCTGGGCAGTAAAGACAGACTAAGCATTGCTGTGCAGTTGCTGTGTGGAGCAAATGACCATATTTGGAATACCGGCTCAGTGTAGCTCTGCGTGTCATAGAGCTGAGCCGCTGGTAGAAACAGCAGTTTGGAATAGGAGGAAATCTGAGGTCTCTGCTCACAGGGATTTCTTTTAAATACTTTTACCTAATTATTTGAGGCTTTGGCCATGTTTAACATGAACATACAACATTGTAACATTGTAGATGTGGAAAAGAATAATGTGTCTCCTTTAATTCAAAAGGACTTCTCTACACATAGGGAAAAGTGTTGTGAATATTGTTTTATATGCTGATGACAAACTCCTGTCATGGAATTTCTCCTGTTTTCTTCCACAGAAGTCATTATATATGACATTGATCTAGTCCTAGATTGGCATATTCCAGTCTCCAGTTTGCCATCGAATTACATTGAACAATTCAGGAATATTGTAAGAAGAGTCTTGCTCCCCTACAACATCGCTCAGTCTTTTAATGTAACAGGCTTAAATTTCACCACAGGTAAGAACTATTATTTATTTGTTTCTTTGTGTAATCTAGTTGGCTGATTGAATTGTCTTTTATCCAGTGGTGTATGTAGTATGACACGTTTATGAAGTATGACATGAATTGTTTTAAAATGTCTTTAAAAGGCTGCTATCCAAACTCCCCCTGGAGGACTGCAGTGTTACTGTGAGGAGCAGTTTGCTTGGTCATGTGACCAGTGCAACATCTACGGTGTGTGCAGCAATGCCACCAGCCTAACCTGTGGTTGCATAAATGGACTTCCGTCAGATGGAGTGCTCTGTCAACCAATCACAAGTAAGCATTTCTGTTTAGTAGCTGTAGAAATATATTTAATGTTACCAGCAAAAAAGATAACTAAGGAATATCTACTGTATCTGTCTGACTGTTCCACATGTGTTGACATAAACATGTTCATGTTGATTATAACAAGGTGTATTAATTTAATATCCAATGTTGGTCCACAGATATCACTCAATGCCCACCCCCCACCTCCTGGTATGGAACAACTTTTGCTTTGTTTTGAATGGATACAATTGAACAGAGTCCGTAGTGTTTGTAGTTGAAGACACTGGTAGGAACATAGGAACATTTTTACAACACCAACACCAAATGCAACAACAACAAACACAACAACACTAATGACTACAGCACCCGGCACAACAAGAAAAGTGATGACAACAACTATAGCAGCCAGGACAACTACAACAACATCAATAATGACCACAACGTCCATGGCAACAATAATATTATATATAGTATATAGTATTACAGATAGAATATATGAATAAAGTTATGTGTATCTCACAAAATTGCTTCTTTGTGATAACAAGTGTTTCTGTTCTAGCAAAGAACTTGTCATTTACGATGAACAGAGATTTCGATCCTTCAGATAGTAACTCTAACAGTGAAGTTTACAAAGATGCCTATAACGCTGTAAGTTTTGAATAGGCAATCAGCTTTGTGTTGATGCAATGAATTTATGTGATATTTGATACTGATGTATTTGAAGAACTGATAACTAGCAGGGTATTTTACTGTTTCAAACAGATTCAAAAACAATGTACGGAGCACATCTCAACTCTAGTATCATTCAACATCATCAAGATCAAGTAAGTCAAATTTTTTTGATTTTACTCTCCTTCCTAAATCAGAGTCAATTTTGGTAGCTGCGGTGTTGATGCTGTGTGTACAATTCAGAAACATAGGCTAGAGGCTCTTGCTTGGAAGCACGCATGCTGAAAATCCGACCCAATTTCTTCACATAGGACATTCAATAGTGGCTGTTCCAATTGACCTAGAAACAGGCGTGTGGTTAATTTTTATGAGGCCATTTTTTTTGTTTACTCTGCTCCGACCAGTGACCGGGCCGTGTCAAATATCTAATTTCACACTGCGCCGTGTTTCACGTGTGTGCACAGACAGTAACCTCATGTCACTGCCACACACACGCATGCTAAAACATGTCTTAGGCTCCTCCGCACGCAGCTCACCTGCTGCTGTGAAAACGGAATCGCGGGTGAAAATACAAAACGCGAGGTCTCTTAAGTGTTGACAAATAAAGTCAGAGCAGACAGAGAGAGACAGAGAGACGGGGTGTACGTTCGAAGTTAACAGATTACTGTGGTTTGTGTATTCTTTAAAATATTTTTAAGTATAATAAATTTAGTGCCTAGTTTGCCTTTTATTAGATTTTTAAACTGGTTTTTTGGTTTGTTTGTTTGTTTTTGTCTTTATATATTTCCCTGTTGCTTTTATGTTTTATGTAAAGCACTTAGAATTACCTTGTTGTTGAAATGTGCTCTACAAATAAACTTGCCTTGCTTTGCTAGTTTATAGGCTGCTGCAATTTATTTTCAGCTAATTCCAGTGAAAATGCTAATGTTATTTTATAATCAATGTTTCATTATGACCATACAAATGAATGGACCCCAGTGAAAATAACCAACATTTATCCTGATGGGGATCCTTGTAAAAATAGATTTTTTTCAATAAACTCATACAAAAATGTTTGTGTATGCTGTTAATTATAGTTCTTAGAAAGAAAGAAAATCGCAATCGCCATAAGCCTGTGTGTGAACCGATATTAGGCTAATTCCGTAGATCTACCATTGTTTTGGGTTTTTAGGTGGCAGATCAGTTTCTTATACATATCCTATACAAGTACAATTTTGGCTGTATGTGTCCTCTTCAATAATTGCTCTTATTTGTCTTGTTTATTGCCCCGTGAGATGAAATTTACGCCCACGGTTTCAACATGATGTATCTTAGTTTTTCACGATTGCTTAAACACATTTCTTGAAATAATTTTCCCAAAACACAAATCCATAACTTCTCACTGAATGCTCCAAACTTCCCATTTTCAGTTCAAAATGGAGCTCTTTACTCAAAAACATTCAATCTTTTTCAAAGAACTAATTTTCCTCTTCGACTTGACACACAAGCTCTCAAAAACACATTCACTACCACACATTCTTGACACATTGATGCGGTAAATTCAAAACTACACAAACTGGTTACTAATGTTACTTGTCTCTTCATCCTCTTACTACTGTTCTTGCTCATACTTGAAATGAGATTTTTGCAGTGACAGTTGTGTGTCATAAAAGGTAATAGTGTTTATAGTTTAGAGAAATGAGTGTGATTTGATAAATTCTGTTACGATTTTGATAATTTAGTTCAAAAGCCTGGTAATAGTGTTTAAGCAGTCAAGAAAAATTCTCATACCAAATACCTAATGGCATTCCCATCAGCCTCAACTGTACTTTGTGTTTAGTGCTAATTAGGAAATGTTAACATCCTTAATAGTGCAATAGGATATATTTTGTTATGAATTGGTACTATATAAATAGTGTTTAACTGAATAAAGATTGTGGTAAAGATTATACCTGCTTACCTGAATCCTTATCGTAGTGGCCCGTATTCGAATCCAGACTGTGGGCCTTAGCTGCATTTTGTTCCCTCTCACTCCCTCATTTCCTATCAATCTCAATTTTCCTATAAAAAAAACAAAAAAAAACAAAAAAGCCAGAAACATTTTTAAAAAAAGAGACATTTCAGATTTCATTAGATTGATGATATAGGAGAATGATATTTCATTTTCATTCATTTCAAAACAAATAACCATACATTGTGGTTAATGGTTGTTGACATCAAGTTTACAGAGCAGATATAATATGAACTACATTAGAAATGCTTGTGATTGTATTTTCATTGGGATTCACTTATGTTTTACAGGAGTGGAAGCACCATCGTTGACTATACTATAATAGCAAACTCTATAATTGAGACGGAAATTGCTGCAGTAAAATCAGGGGTATTTGCACAGCTGGGAAAAAAATACCCTGTGATATTTGACAGTGAGTTTAACACATTTTAAAAACATTTTATGAGACAAAATATTGTCATGTTTTAAATTCACATAAGCATTGTTTGTCATGTCAGGAATATCAAATTATTTTGTACAGATGATTGTATGATAATTGCCTGACCTTTGTGTCTATTATTTTAAAGGCACAGAACCCTTAAAGTTTGATCCACCTACAGTAATTTTTGGGGAAAGTGTGACTGTGACATGTGGCCCTCCACCAGCGGCTCTCAATTTCAGTTCTACCTTCACTGCAGAGTGGAATCTTAATAACACTAAAATACTCGAAGATCCTGGACATCAATTTAAAACAGCAAATGGTGCAGCAACACTAACTGTGGAACACTTTTTTTTCACTGATGTTGGTAAGAAAATGATCCAGTATGGTGCAGTCAAGAAATTATTTATATTTCTGTCCCAAGAGACGTTAAAAATCATACACATTTACAATGCTAGTGCTGCCTAGGACGTTTCTACTTTCACCTGCGCGAATGCAGAACTCTGATTGGCTTGAGGGCAGTATTTGTCTTAAAGTGTAAAACAACACCTACGCTGCCTTCATTGTTTAGCCTGTCCCACCAATGCCAAAAAAAATGTCAGGTCATGGTAATATTTCACCGCAAATGTAACAAAATAATGACTGGTTTTACACAGCTATAGTAATGTGTAAGGCTTAAATTATTCATATATTTAAAGTGTTAACCATTTGTTTTCACATCTTCTTTTAGCTAACTTTAAAACTAACTTGAAACAGCAGTTGAAATGCATCACAAAAGAAGCAGATGAATTATGTTCTTAATGACTGAAGCCTCAATATACAGCCTGTCGAATATCCATTCAGCAGAATGAAGAAAAGCCCCTGTATTCACTAAATAGTTGATTGTTATGTTATCATCTCTTCAAATTAAGACTCCCTCTTGTGCTTTTTGAAACCCAAACCACTAAAGATCGCTGAAAGCTGATTTAGGTTGATGCCCCCCTTATAATGTGGCTGTTAGGTAAAAGTAAAGTTCTAAAATAAATTGTTTCTAATACAATTTAAAATAAAACATAGAATTTAAAAGGCCTATCTAAAATCAACATGCTGACAGCACAAAGTTAAAAAGGAAACTATACTACAGGGGAATTATGAGTAGTGCAACGGCTCTTAGCAGTGAGGCAACAGTCATTCACTCAGTCCACCAATCCCACACGTCCAGCGGCTCCACTGACCACACTCCTTCCCTATGGCCCGTTCCGTCGGTCCCTCAGTCACCACCGCCGGCCATTCCCGCTTTGCTTTGTTATGCCAGTTGGTAAAATAACTTTAAAATCTCAAACATGAATTAAAATAATCAAACAAAGCATGCCAAACTACACCACTCTACATGCAATATAAAATAAAACACAGCACCCAAATAAAAGATTCCAAAATAAAACACCAGATGCACAAAAATAGTCTGATTAGGTAAAGGTGCTGTCAGCCCCCACACTTTTGTATTTGTTTGGCAACACTGGCCTCACAGTAATTTGATGTTAATTGATAATCACCTTTAATTTCAGGTATTTATGAATGTCTGCTGAAAGACAGTGGGAGCCTTGGAATATTCAGACAGACATCCAACGGAATATACAATTTCCAAAACCAACCCTTGATCCAAGTGATACCAGTGAGACAACTGGTCAAATGTGGTGGCGTACCATCAGTGACACTGCAGTGCTCTGTCAGCAGCCCCTATAATGTTGAGTTTAACAAAGAAAAGTTTCCTACAGGTAAACCTGAGACAAAATTGTAACAAAAGGCGAATTAACTATCGGGAAATCCTTTACATATGATAAAGTATTTGAGATCATGTGTATTAATATATAGTATTTTCCGGGAGTGAATGTTGATACTGTTTGTCCAAAGTGATATTTTTTTTTATATGTTTAGGCCCAAACATCACCTTTTTGTTGAATAACACCTGTCAAAACCAGAGTATCACTTGTCAAGTGATAAACCATACGGAATTTAACATGAATATAACACTGGAGTTTACCAGCGAAGGTAAGTACTGACCCAGACATTAGAGGGTTTTATACAATTCAGGTCAATATTTTTGTTCCCAGTAATTAAGTATTATTTTTCTCTCTCTGTAGACTTTAAATGTCTCAATGATCTTGTGTTTGGTAATGGAACACTTAATTACGTGGCTCAAGCTCCCTGCGAACCAAACTATGTGGGATCACAGACAGCTGTTTGTGGGATCGATGGTCAGTGGGGAAATAAACAAGACAACTGCACCCTACAAGTTGTCCATCAGCTGTTTCAGCAGTCTCAGGTGACCTAGTTTACTGATTTGGGAGCCTTAGCACAATGACCTCTGTCATGTCTTTTGTTCATTCTTCCTCTGCCTGAAAGTGTTGGTCTAGGCCGCAGTAGACTAAGAACTAAGATCTTAAGTCACACTTACAGTGATACCATACTGTAAAAATAGTAGCATTTTAATACAGTATTTTATTTTGCTTTTAAGGCAAATGTAATAACAAAATGAATTTGTACATTGAATCTCAAAGTTGGAACTCATTTAAGGAGTTTTGTTTCGATTATAACAATGAATTGACTGGTCATATATATAATGTGTATGTAAAATCTAGATAATAATATACAGATAAATGCAATAGAATGAGTGTTTCTTCTGAAATACAAGGGACAATCCCTCCTAGTAGGAGTGTAATCAGTCAATCTTTAGTAGAAAAGCACTTTTCATACCAAAGCCACATAACACAAAATGCTTCACACTATAAAAATAAAATAGAAATTCTTTTCAAGCGGTAACATGGCTGGCCAGAACATAGTCAAATTATTTCAAACCCTGGGATACTTGTGTGCATGTTTAGCTCAGTCAGTGCTGTGCGGGACTCTTGTTTGGACTGTTGTAAGATTAATTCCAACTATAACTCCAGATTTTTTTTCTCCCTTGATAAACAAATTGATTATAAGAACACTTTTGCACATGCTCACAATAAAGAATGTACTGCATGTGTCCTGGCCCTGTGTGTGTCCCGGCGTTTGATACGCATTCATAAACCTATAGACGCTTATTTTCATTTCCCTGAGGAAATTTAGCGGAATTCAATCACAAGTTTACTGCCGGCTTTTTCAGAGGTGTGGCAAGCAAGCCAGAGACTCTTTTGAATGTTGTTTAGAACGCTTCAAAGTAAAAGTTCTCAGCAAACTTGTCATAAAGCATTGCTGCAAAACAAGTTCTCACACTTTTATTTTGGAGGGACAATCACTTAAGAGGAAGTGATTGTGTGAGTAACTGTAACTGTAATGATTAGAGGTGGGCATAGATTATTTTTTTAATCTAGATTAATCTCACTGTAATCTTGAAATTAATCTAGATTAATCTAGTTTAAAATGGCTCATTTGAATTCTGCCAAAGGCATTCAGAATGTGTGTGGGAACGGATTTCAAGCCAGGTTTCAAGCCAGGTGGTGCATTAGACCAGGGGCTCATCTCCTGTTTCCAAAATGCATCACAAACTGCTTGAGAAAGCTGTTCTACAATGATAATTGGTGATGAAAATAAATCATGTTCAATAAGATAGCATGTTATGTGCTTTGCATTTAGGTAGTACTTGAGAATGGAAGAACTCTACAGTAACCCTACAGTAACGTTAAACTAATTCTGCATTGCACAAGCCCGGCTGCTTCAGAAATGTTCGTACACAAAGTGCTGTCCAACAGCTGTCTGTGGACGTGTTGCTACAGTTAGTGTGAGTAAATACCGCACAATGCGTTTTTAATCAACCGGCGTATCAATAACTAACCTGGCTAGTTGTAAACAAACAGCTGGCCGAGCGAGGTTGCAACTGGAACGCCGTCAACTCGGGTGTGTCGTCATTCCCAGCTCCGACCTCCGAGGTAAATGGAACGCAGCAACAGCTGCATCCATGTTAGCACGTCATGTTTGATGTGGTAATTTCACAGTACGCAAACACACAGGTTCAAAGACTTGTTCTCGCCCCATACAGTGCAATTCGGCCAGGTATACATCTGCGCTAAAATATCAAGGTGAAAGTCATCATAGCTTGCGTAGTATAGACCCAGCTCCCAACCCAACTTTCAGTATAGGCTAGATTAACAGCGATATTTTTTATCACCCGATAAGAGTCTCACGTTAATGCAGCATGTTAACGGCCCACCACTAGTAATGATTGAGATCTATTTCAGCATCAGCCGCTATCAGTTTATTATTTTTCTGCTATCAAAGCAATCTGGCCATGGGCCAGATATTGTTGCTGGCGGGCCGGTTCTGGCCTATTGCTGACCACTGATGCAGGCTAATTGGTTGTCCCTTCTATATCTTCTCTCCGTTCACAAAATCTAACGTTCAAGGACAAAACATATTTATATAATATTAGGGGTGCTCAAATGAAATGAAGAAGGTCTAAGTGGTATTTGTCCTGGTGTTGGATTTCTACAAAACAGCTTAGCCCATCTTTAAGATGCAGAGAAAAATCATCAGTTCATAAGATTTAATTGAATTTGATCAGTTCATAAGATTTAATTGAATTTGAACAAAAAAAAAATATCATTATTGGGATATGAAATGACCTATATCGGGAAATGGTATGACCTTTGGTCAATTATTTTGATGGTGATCCAACACTGAGCAAAAAAGAAAATGCTTTGCATACTGTAGAAGTTACAGCAAGATACTGAATATCACTGCAGACTCATTTGACCGATCTAAAAATCCTTTGAAACACTTGATATCTGCCATCTAGAGAATGTCTGTCAATTTTGGTCGCATTTAAAGAAAGACTTATGAAAATATATATGTTAATTGATTTAGCATTTTCTGAAAAATAGTTACTGTCTTATGAACTGACCATAGTTTGCAGATGTGCTGAAGCTGCTCACTGAAGCAGAGACCAGGCATCTGTACAGACGCTCTGTTTGGTTACAATACTTTAAGCCAATTTTGATTTTCATTTATGTAAAATTGTACATAAGATATATAAGTTAAATTTATGACAAAAACAGTGACGTCCTCGATCTTGCCAAAGTTTAGGGTTTGACTCTAAACAAAGCCGTTTGAAGATAACTGCAAAAACGTAAAGTTGATTGTTATTACGCCACCATTTTTTTTGCCTGAGTAGAGAACAATACATGAGCTGCTTGAATACCCAATAATACCACCCCCACCCATCTCCATACACACACACACACACACACACATACACACATACAGATTGAAAGTAAGAAACAATAAAAATATGAGGTGGAAACGTTATAATAAATGGCTACTACCATCATAAAACTCAAATTTGCAATAAGGAAACACTAAAGACTGAATAAGGTATTAAACAAAAAGTAAGTTAAATAAAATGATTAAAATAAAGTACTAATACAAAAATAATCAAAATAAGATAACAGGATAACAAAATGGAATAAAACAATATATCAGTAAAACAAACTAAAATTTAAGTACATAGATTTGAATTAAATAAATACAATTCAATTAATAGCCTGGTTAAACAGGTAGGTATTTAGTTTGCTTATAACAACAATAGTAATAATAATAATAATGACACAAATTATTAACAATTAATATTAATAATATATTAATAATACAAAACTGTCTTTGGAATGTCAGTTTTTATGGAAACATAAGTTCGATTAATAGCTATTAGTCATTAGTGTCCCAGTCAAGTGTTCTTGGCCTGATCAGATTCCTTTCATGTTGAGTATCTGCCGATACTGATAAGATTAAAACATGCCAGGATAACAATCCTTTGGACTAACTTGAGGCATCTCTAATATTAATATTTGGGGTGATGCATATTTATGTTTTGGGATTGTTCTGTGCTTTATGTAGGTTAGCTTTTTCCTTTACATCTCTCCTGCTCCATTTAATCTATGATGTTAAAAGGACCGTCCCAAAGCTCTTATTTGTGCTCCAAGGAGCAAGGAGCAATCTCTGAGGAGCTATCAGCGAGCAGTATATCCTTCCTATCCTATGAGTAAGCAGTATATTCAGTGTATCCTTCTTTTACTGACCAACACTATTGTCTAGTTAAAATCTGAGTTCATTGTAGGTCGGAACAACAAAAGCCCCACACACAACTTTCATATTTTAGCCTATTAGAAAGATTTTTCTTTCTTTTATTTTATTTTCTTTTTATTCCCATTTTATTTTATAATTAAAGTCAGAGAGAGGCGGAGAGTCTGTCAGCAAGAACCATGTTTTACATAATTTATCAACATTTCTATTCAGCCACATGTGAGGCTAATCATTCTTGTGTTTATTCGAAATAGACGACAATAAAACATAGTAAATACATACCCTAAGAAGTTGGACAATAAACTGCACTAAAGTCTCTAGTGAAGAAAGTAAAAAAAATTTAGCCTGCACATCCAGCCAACTCACCTACTAAACGCACCCTGTGGCTCCACGAGTAAAAATGAATGAAAGTGCTGCTGCGCTAAAAAAAAAAAAATTGATGGATTGATATGATGGAACACAGTGATCGATCGGTGGCGAGTGGTGTGACTTGAAAATAAAATGTATGCAGTAGTGTCAAAGGATATCAGAAGAGGAAATAAACAGAAAGCCTAAAACTGAGCGTCGATTTCATGAGTAACATCATTTCAATTTCCCTTAAACACTGAGCCTAATGACTCAAAAGCGACTGTGATCATATTATGAGTTGGTCAATAATGAATGATCTGCAGCAATAACTGAGACTTTAGTAGTCCAAACACAGTGCACATGTGTGCTGAAACAAACTCCATCAAAAGTCTATACAGCTGTGTACAGCTGCCGCCATCATCAGAAACGGACGTCGCTTCACATGACGCTTCAGAGGAAAGGACGTCTTCTGTATCAAAACATATTTCCTTCTCTCCTGGCTAGGTTTATTTGTGTCTTAGTCCCACCCACAGGGGTTGCATGGAGAGACTTGAGAAGCACCCTGTGTCACACTGTGCCAGATCTGCACTACTTCCAATTGTCAATCACACTGCAAAAATTCAGTTGGTCATACCCATAAGCACCTTGTATGCCTTGTGTTTGCAATTGAAAAGTTTACAGATGAAATATTGAATCAGATTTTATCACTATTGTTTAATTGTTTTCTACAAACAAAAAACATTTTGTCACTGTATCACCTTGTAATTTGATCTTTGACGTTCTGTGTGATGCTGCTGCTTGTTGTTAATTCTCACAGGACTTGAATAACAATTCGTTTCCAAGTTTCTTGGAACAACTCAGCTCCACCACTGTCAACTTGACGAGTGAAGTGATTAAATCTTCTGGAACCATTAACAGCATTGTTAAAATACTCAACAATGTAGCCAGTGTGTCATTATCACAAAATATCCCAATAAATGGAACTTCAATGGAGGTATGTAAATTAATCTGCTGAGGTTTATACATGTCTTACACAATATTCACATTTCAATACAATATTACCTGAACTAATGTCTTCTTTCCTTTGAAATTAGGACATCCTATTAACTGCAGGTGTCCTAACCAGTGGCTCAAAGACATTATGGGCCTCTCTGAATGGCAACGACACCAATGACAACACAACAACACAAAGAAACAGTGCCAGCTCAGCATTTTTGCAGTCCCTTGAAACTATAACAAGTCTCCTTAACAATGACTCTTTCAATATTGACACACCTTCAATTCTCTTGAACAAAACTACATTCACAAACACTTTCATGGCTGACTTTAATTCCTCTGTGGAGATAAACATACCAACGTCTGATGGAAGAAGTAAGTTTATCACTGTGATAACATTTGCCTCAATGGATAACGTGCTCCCTGCAAGAGACAAAGGAAATTCATCCATGTTGGTCATCAATGGGAGAGTCGTACTTGTTCAGTCCAGTGGTACCATCAATAATGTTTCGTTCACATTTGATCTTATAAACCCTACTCTGGTGAACCCTCAGTGTGTTTTCTGGAACTTCAGCCTCTTCAGTGGTCTCGGGGGATGGGACAATGGGGGCTGTGTGTTGGTATCCAACAACACCAACGTCACCTGCAACTGCAACCACCTGACCTCGTTCTCTATCCTTATGTCACCCAACAGCATAGATGACCCTGTGTTGGATTATATTACCTACATTGGAGTTGGCATATCTATGGCTTCCTTGGTCATATGCCTCATTATTGAAGCTATCATCTGGAGAAAAATAAGAAGGAACACCACATCTTACTTGCGTCATGTTTCCATTGTCAACATCGCTGTGTCACTCCTGATTGCTGACATCTGGTTCATTATTGGTCCATTATTGGGAGCAATCTTCGATGCAAAGACAGCAAACCAACCAGCATGCACTGCGGCTACATTTGTTGTCCATTTTTTCTACCTAGCCCTGTTCTACTGGATGTTAGCCTCAGCTCTGCTGTTGTTCTACCGCACAGTCAGTGTCTTTGACGGGGGTTTGTCTAAAAACTTTATGTTGGCTATTGGATTCTCTCTAGGCTACGGGGCCCCTCTCATCATCGCAGTCATAACTATAGCTGTAACTGCACCCAAAAACGTGTACATTCGAGACGCTGGGGTCTGCTGGCTCAACTGGGAAAAGTCTAAAGCTCTACTGGCATTTGTGATCCCTGCACTGACAATAGTGGCGATAAACTTGTTAATCCTGCTTGTTGTGATTTACAAAATGTTGAGGAGTAGGGCAGGAGACTCTGCACAAGCAGCTGAGAGGCATGTTATGGTGGTTATCGTAAGGAGTGTGGCTGTCCTCACACCATTTTTTGGATTAACTTGGTGTCTGGGACTAGGAACCCTCATCGACCCAACCAATAGAGGAATCAATATTTCATTTGCATTCTTCAACTCACTGCAGGTACAAATACAGTAGTTAACAATAACAATATTATTTTATCAGTAATATTATTTTACTGTGATACCTAAAATTATTGTACAGATTTTGAATAGCTAGTTTGTCGTCTTGGCTGATGCTTCTCTGTCTTGTCTTTCTTTTAAGGGTTTCTTCATATTGGTGTTTGGAACGCTTTCGGACAAAAAGGTGTGTGTTTCAATATAAAAAATGTAATCAACTGCTCACTTAATTAAATAGAAACCCCATTCTAAAGTACAGTTCAAATTTTTATTTTTTAATATTGCATCGCTAATGTGTAATATATGAATTAAATATGTTGCTGAGCATCAGATAAACTCCATAGACACTGACGAATTTTAGGAAATTGTTATAGCAACTATTGTGATTTTACAGATACTGTATAAAGATACATTATCATAATTGAATATCTCAAACTAAAATTCTATAAATAAAGTTAGCTAGTGTTGAAAAAAAGCACTTCATTTTAAAACAACAACATGCGAATTTAGATATATTTTTACATGTACTAGTAGGAAAGGGACATATGATTCATAAGTCCAGTTGGAATAATTCATCCAGTTGATTTTTGTCAAAATCAATTAAAAAAATTAAATAGTTGAATTACAGTTTTCATGTTAGAAATTAATCTACCATAAACATGTGCTTGCACATGATTGCTTCTAACTGCTCATTAAATGCATCTA
The DNA here is from genome assembly GCA_024633595.2 of Lepomis macrochirus. Classification (NCBI taxonomy): domain Eukaryota; kingdom Metazoa; phylum Chordata; class Actinopteri; order Centrarchiformes; family Centrarchidae; genus Lepomis; species Lepomis macrochirus. Next base: position 28,943,672 of record JALXJV020000017.1, on the reverse strand, counting down.
CTGACAAACCAGCATGAACTGCAACAATACTGTTACACAAGTCCACATACTCAAGTCAAATAACACCTTTTAAGCCGTGTTTCCATCAACATTTTTTTAATGCGCATATTGAAGTATTGCATTAGAAAAGGTTGATGGAAACAGCAAAATTCACTTGAGGTGGTTTGTGCCTTTGAGAGTAAATGCACTAAATGGGAGATGGAAACACCTTTTCCGAATAACTTCTGACACACATATTTTGAATTTTTTTTTTTTCTTTAATGTGACATTTCAAAGGTACGCTTAATATTCACATGACAATTAGATGGAAACATGATTCTTTTAGTTATGGTAGCCTGGCTTGTCAAGCTCTCCCTTTTTCCATATATCTGTGAGCTACTGTAGTAAATTGATGGTAGTCTTGATTTCTTATATCCAGAACACTGGTAACTAGGGTTGAGCCGGATACTCGGCTGAAATGAGTATCCGGTACGGATAAAGCATTTTTGCCGAGTACGAGTAATACGAGTCAATATCTGTGCTCGGATTGAAAAAAAATCCTCATTGTAGCTGACTGTGCACACACGCGCTCTCTCTCTCTCTCTCTCTCTGCCGGTCATCGGAGATTTTTTTGTCAGCTGCTCTAACCAGTTTTTTTTACTAAACACACTGAGTGTCTGACACTTTCTTGCTGTATTTAAAAAATAAAGGTAGTTGTGGTCAAAATAAATTATTTAAAATATTACAAATTAAGCTACACACAAAAACACCCCCCCTCTCCCTGTCTCTCTCTTACACACACACACACATACCTTGCCTGCACCACGAAACGAGTTAAACAAACCCAGGATATGTTTTCGTTATCTGGCTTCACTAACCCTAAGAACCGCGATCGGGATAAGCGGCACCACAACGCTGGTTATCAACTCACTAAATTAACCCAGAGTTTCCTGATCCAGCCGGGAGCGCGTTCACATAAAAGAGGCGGTGTTAGCAGCAGATGACCAAACAGACATGAACAGGTCCACTGTCAGCATATTTTACGATCGAGGATTAAACTGTAACACTACAGAAATACGACAGTAGCACGGCTGAACCTGACACATGCAGGGAGACAGAAAATCGCAGTCAGTGTGACTGTCTAAATGAACAGGCGTAGTCTATAATAATGCGTTGATAAAAAGTGTTCTTATGAGCTGCAGAAAATATCAGCCTTATTCTTTCAGCTCGGCTGTGTCGGCGTTTCAGATTAAAAGACTCGGCCGTTCTCCCTCGCTTAAAAAACAAACAAACTTGTCGCCACTTAAAAAATGAGATTAATTTATTTAACACACTCAAAAGTGTCCAAACATTGTTCTAAATTAACTTCATAAAGCAATGAAACGGAAAAATCCCTTCATGCCATAAAATGAGCTCAAATAATGTTTTAAAGACTGAATCTGAACATTTAGGCTGCTGAAAACTCACCGTCCCACCTTTTGCGCCCACATCACATCGGAATATGACTACAATCTCTGTAGTCAGCCTTAGAAAGCTATACTAACCTAAATAGACAGACTACGTTCATATTAAAATTTAGTAGGCATTTCAATAACAAACTGTTCATCATATTCAGCCTCTCATAAGAGAAATAAAATCAATTTATTTTAACAGCTGCGTCAGGCTGTGTGAAACGGACTGACTGGGAGCAAATAAAAATATTAAAGTCATTTAAAGGCAGTAAGTAGGCTGATCCTGCTGTACTGTAAAAACCTGTAGGCAACATTAGCCTGAGGCTTTTAATCAGTCTCTGTAGGATCGCCATAGTCAAGAGTTTCTCCACATCACCGCTGCAAACAGAAAGCAGCCTATTGGCTAAAACAGTCTGTGGGATTTCCTAAAGGTGGTGATGTCAGAGAGCTGATTGGTCAGTAGGCAGCGTTTTCACAGTCTCTTTTCTGGAATATAACCTGCTGGGAGCAGGTTAGCCATTCATAAAAAAAAATTAAAGTTAAAAAATAAAGTTATGTTGAGTATGAAAACTCTTCAATACATTTTACTTCATAATTGCAACCGCATGTGTTGTATTCATTGTTGCAAAACCTGTTCTGTGTATAGTTTGTTATTGTGATCAAAACCATTGATATGAAGCTCAATGCTGATGCTGTCATGTAAATAGTTTTCTAATCAGCAATAAATATAACAATTTCTGATCAACCCATATAAATTGCATGCTTAAAATAACATATGGTTAAAGCCCCGCCCATTTCGAGACAACCCGCCACACTTCCGGGTTAAATTCAATTCAATTCAATTTTATTTATATAGCGCCAAATCACAACAACAGTTATCTCACAGCGCTTTTCATAAAGAGCAGGTCTAGACCGTACTCTGAAGTTATATACAGAAGCCCAACAATTCCCACCAAGAGCAAGCACTAGGCGACACTGGCAAGGAAAAACTTCCTTTTAATCCAACCCACTTCCGGGCTAGGCCCCGCCCAATCCGAGTACGGATACGGATTCAGATAATTCATATGGTTAACAGATACAGATACAAATACAGATAATGCTGTACTCGCTCATCCCTACTGGTAACACTCTCCACGTCAATGAACTACATAACATCATCCTTGTTGACCCTTTAAAAGTATGTTCATTCACTGAAACAAATGTGTTTAAATTTTTAAAGCAGTGTGCTCATTTTTGAGAATTAACTTTTTAGGTGCGGACAGAATTAATAGGATCAGAAACATCCAGAAGTGAACCAAAGGTAAGGATAGTTGTCTTAATCAATACATTTTTCTGCTTGCAGATTCATACATGGTAGTGATTAATTTTTTTCTTACTTGTTATAGAGCACCAGTGCTGGAAACTCATCAAGTGTATTTAGCTTCTTCCGGAACTGGAGGACAAGAGACGTAACACAGTGATTCTTGAGATCAGGGACAAAACATGTCCACCAGATAAAACACAGTTTTTTGGTAAAACATTTATATAATATTATTCATAAATTTAACCAGAATACTAACAAGACAACTTTAGCACACCCAATTATTTATTTCATGTTGTTTCACATTTTTTTAAATTAAAAATTATATAATATGTGACCAGTGCCTGTAAAAGTCCTTGTCCGAAAGCAGGTGGTATTACATTACAATAGCTTAAAAAGAATTAAAAGTAATGCAAAATTAATCATTATACTTACTATTTGTTAGTAGTTCAGTAAATATTTTAATAGGTATCAAAAGTTACAGTTTAAAACAGATTTTAATGTACTTTTTAGACGATTTAACTTGTGTCCAGGGTTTTTGTCAACACCGTCAGACATTTTTTTTAAATTAAAAAAAATCAGGAATAATTGAAGGCTGCTAAAACTCTGAGGACCCCTTTATCACTGCCTTGTTCTTGCTAATGCTATGAGCCCATGCTAGCTCTGGTTAGTCTTTTAGATTCTATATATTTCATATCTACTTGTTGATACCTTGCATGTCACAACCATAGTGTGTCAACACCATCATTAATGTAATGCAAGATTTCTATCATATTTTCAGTAATAAATTCTAAACTTAAGTAGATTATAGAGGTCACAAGCAACCAGTGATAAACAAGATGGCTCCTGTGATGAGCACATGTGTTTTGAGGGGAAATATGGTATTTTGTCAACTCCGTCAGACGTCAACTCTGTCAGGATTTGTGTCTGACGGTATTGACTCTCACTAAGACGGTGTTGACAAATGCCACTGAAGTGCATTATTCCTCCTTTTAGCATATATTTACTTCAGTGATATTACTTCCTAAACATTCAATATTACTGTTATTTAGTTTCATGTGTTGAATTTCAAGCAATTACCACAAAATAGCTTTATGTTTTAAATTGAATCTTACTTTCATAGCCTCTTGTACTCACTATGTAATAAGGTGTTGCTTATCTTTATCCATTTGCTTATGCTTATCCATCAGAAAAGTATACTGACTGCATAATGAAATGCATTTTAGGCCATAATGGCTAGTGAAAAGCTATTAGTGGAAGAACGAAAGAGAAGGAACAGGAAGTATAAAAAAAAAGCGATAAAATTGATAGCCAGCCTGAGCTGAAGGTGGAGTTCCTGAGAAAGGAGAGGGAAAGATTGAAGAATAGGTTGAGGGGGGCAAAATAAAGACACAGAAAAGAGATATAAGACATGGTTTTGGAAACAAGTAGAGAAAGAGCCAAGCGACCTCAAGAACAATTGTTCAAAAGACCTGCTATTTATGAAAAGCGCTGTTGTTGTGATTTGGCGCTATATAAATAAAATTGAATTGAATTGAATTGAAAGAACAAAGCACATGAACGCCAGCATCTACAAACCCTGTTTCCACAAAAGCTGTGATTTTTTCCAATTAAAAATAAATAATAATCTAGGATTAATTCACATGACCCTTTATTTAACTGACAAAAGTACAAAGAAAAGATGTTCAGTAGTTTTACTGATCAATGTAACTGTATTTTGTAAATATAAACAAAGTTAGAATTTCATGCATTCAACACATGCTCAAATAAATGTTGGGCCAGAGGCTTGTTTACCATCGTGTTACCTCACCTTTCCTCAGATAACAACTAATCATTTGGGAAGTGAAGATACTAATTGTGCCAGTTTTGTAATTGGAATTTTTGTTATACAAAACTTCAGCTGCTCAATAGTTTGTGGTTGCCACTATCTGATTCTGATGCGCCATACATTTTCAATAGAAGACAGATCTGGACTGGCTGCAGGCCTTTAAAGAACGCGTAATCTGTGTGTATGAAGCCACGTTGTAGCCCGTGCAGACTGAGGCCTGGCATTGTCCTGCTGAAATAAGCAAGGATGTCCCAGAAAGACATGTTGACTTGATGGCAACAGATGTCTTTCTAAAATCCCAGTTCATGCCTCTGTGTCAGTAGCACCTTCACACACATACAGCTCCCTCATGCTGCAGGCACTGATGCAGGCTTTTTGGAAAATATCCCAACTTTTCTGGAGATGAGGTTTGTAGTTTGTGCATAAACAGCATATATTTGAAGAGGTTAGTCCTTGTACCCCCTTGAGATGTTAACCCAAAAAGAAATGGCTATATAATGTATTTTCTTCGTATCTTATAATGTTACAATATTTGCGAGAGTTCAATGATAATTTTGATTTAAATATTTTTCTGTTTCTTACAAGTTTGTCACCACCGTCAGTTTTGTCAACACCGTCGATGCCTTGTCAACTCCGTCAGATGGACTTTATGTTGATTTTTTTTTAAAAGATTATATGTTTTGCTCCATCAAGAATATTTTTCTATAACAGTGTTGCATTTTCAAAGTTAATGTGTAATTTGAACACTTCTAAGTATCTCTGTTCACATTGGAGATTAAATGTTATATTGGTTAATACATAAAACCTAAACTTTAACTATTAAACATTGACAAATCTAACTTTTAAAAGGAGATATGATTTATTTAAAAACATCTGTATACAGTTAAGAGAACCAAGAAACAGCTAAGAGTAAAAATATCTGTGATAAGGTCATTCAAAATAATTTTTTTGACATTTCTATGTCTCTGACGGTGTTGACAAAAATCAATTTCTGATCCCGCAAATATGTCATTTATGACAAAAATATAAAACTGGGAGGTTGTTCCAACACATGGTTATATAGGCAAAGCCTCATTTAACAAAGATGTTTACATAGTTTTTTAAAATAATCAAGATTTTTTTTTTGAAAATCAAAACCTGTTTTGTCCCTGATCTCAAGAATCACTGAACAACAACTAAGAAAAGGCAGAGACAAAAGCTCAAAGACAAAACTTCTGAATCTTAGTGTAGCAGTTTTATTACCTATTTGTATGCCATATGTAATGTTGGCCACGTATTTTGGTCTAGATTTAAAAATCTCTATTCTCAACTATTAGACAAATTGCCATAACATTCAATACAGACAGTTACGTTTCCTTCACTATAAAAAATGCCATAAAAATACAGAATAATACTTTTGATAAAAACATTAAGCTGAAAATAAATATTATATTCTGTAAATTCATATTATGAGGAACTATAGTTTTTGAACCAGATTTTTCCATTGCTTAATTCCATTGAATGTTAAATTACATTGAATTCTATGTAAAAAGAGAAAACAATTCACATCATGTCACCAACATGTAAAATTGAGAGAACTTTTTTACAGTGAAACTTCAAATTTAAAGTGAAACTTTAAATAAATGGGGGAAAAAAACTAGTCTGACAGCAAACATGACACTTATCCTAAAATGATGTTAAAAAACTTTTATTTTACAAATAACATTATTTAAAATACAGATGTTAACTGTTCCTTTTCTGAATTTTTACAGTCCAACTGCAGTACAATATAAAACAAAACGAATAAATCTGCATAGAAACAGAAAAAAATATTAGAGCAATACCTTTAAATTACATAATTAACGAAGTCTGCTGTTTTCAAACAGTATTCTTAATTCATAAGATTGTAAAATCCATCCACAAGAACTCTCCACCAATGCACAGATTTCTGGATGTAAAATAGAAAAAAAATCACACAAAATTACCTTCAAATAAAATATCTTAAACATTTAAGGCCTTTATTTTATGGAATTATCGAATCTAATACAGTAAATTCCTGTTTAATATCATTTTTAAACTGTACACATAGTAAGATACTATAGCTTGTAGAAAAAAAATCATTTTAATAGTCATTACTTTATATAAACATTATTTTATTGTAATTAAAAGCAGCAACTATCCAATATATCTATACACTTTCCCCATCATTTTTAGGGGTTTACTTTACATCAACATTGTGTCTATGTAATTAAAAGCAACTATCCGATAGATCTACATACTTTTCCCATTAATGTATGAGTTTACTTTGTATAATCACTGTTGTAATAAAAATGTAATTGTCCAATTATGGCCTCAACCACTCTACAGCTCAACTAGAAAAGCCAAAAGCAAGTGTTCTCTTAAGTTTAGTTGGATTAATGTCATTCTAATAGAAATTACAATTTTGAAAAAAACAATGTTTTTCTGAACTACAACAGCTGGACTGAGTGGACTCGTAATGACTCGTAAAACATTCTTTCACCAGAACAGAGGTTTTCTGATATTTAATATTTATTACATATTTAAATACAACACTCACAAATATAACTTGTTGATAACCACTGTTATGACCTGGAGTCATAGGTTTGGGTGTGAGTTTCAGTTACATGTATTTCTGCCTGCTGTTACCCTCCCTGCATTATGGAGGAGCTGTTCTGTGTTTGACTATAGGTGCGTTTGACTTAATGCGGCACTGCGCAGCGCTGACTCATGACATGCATGCTGGACTTTCGCCGGAGCTCCAAAAGGTCACCATGTCACATGACACCAAAACCTCAGTGGAGCAAGGTGGCTGCAGGGGCCAACTACACCGTTTGCAGTTGCTTTTCCCCGACTGCAGCAAATTGGAATCACACTATTGTCTGGTCTCGCAGTATTTTTCTTTGCAAATGCCGCACGATCAGTCATTGATCAGCCGCCGTTACCTCGAACGCACCTTATGTTACAGGCGGTGGACAGCAGATTAGGCTGGAGAATTTTCCTTATAAAGGGACATGTGTGGAGGCCTCACCCTCTGTTGTAGTTTTTCCCCATGTGCTGGGAGATAAAAGTGTAACTTTGGAAAATAGTAGGGGAGAGCTGTCTATTTATTTTGAATATTGTTTTCTCCTGTTTTCTGGTCAGGGCGCCAAGTTAAGTATTTGTTGTTTTTCTTTTCATATTTCCTTTGTTGTTAGTGTTAGTTAGATGGGAAAAAGGTGTTTTTATTTTGTTTTTTTGGCACAGCTCTCCCTGATGACTTTGTTTCCTATACCAGCTGTAAATAAATCCATATTACTATCAGACAGAATATTTTGTGGCACTTTGATTATTTTTGGGGAGGGGGGAATAAAGAAGCGACATCATGTTGCGCTCAGGTTTCCCTAGGCTGGGCGTAACACCAGACTTTAGGCACAATTCCATTAATTAACAACTTCTTAGCGCACAGCTTTAAAACATCAAAAGTCAACCAAAACAAATAACCATTGACCCCACTTTCTTCCTGTGTTGACAAATCAATAGTTACGCGTTTTAACTCCAGATTCTGTGAGTATAGGCGGGGCCCTCTAAGGCTATTGCTATTGGGTTTACCCTTACACACACATGCGTGGCACTAAGAAAAGCATGTCTACGCCCACCAGTACAGTGGACCTCTCTTACGTCCTCACCTTGTGTATGAGACCTGGCCATCGGCTCCCACAATGCCTTCAGCATTGAGTGTTAAAGAATTTCCTTAGGTGTCTAAATTGATGGACATGGAAAGGTAAGACAGGTTTAGCTTAGTGACATTAGCTGACCCTACAAAGTGATCACTGACCTTCCAGCTCTAGGAAAGAAAGGTTTGTAAATAATATTTGTGAGAAATAGGCTTTTGTGTATATAGAGAAATCTTAGATCTTTGAGTTCAGCTCATGATATATACATATAATATACACGTATGAAAGCAGGTTTTTATCCTTACAAACTTAACTATTTTATCAAATATACCTGCTTTTGCTACATCGGATTACTCTTCTCCCCCCCCACACACACCTACACCTTTCGGTCTCTCACTGCAAATCACTGTTGTGGTTAGATGTTAAAATGGCCAAATTTACAGCAGAAATAAGAAATAGAAATAGAGTGAGACTTGTCATTTAAAGAGTTTAGTGGATTGTGTAAGGAATTGATTAAACCATGTGTCTGTCAGCTCTAACATAAGCTGCAATTATTAGCATGTCCTACAACCTACAGTAGTAACTGAGCATTGCTTTCAAAGCTTATTCACAAATATGAAGCGTGTAGATATTCCCAAAACACTCTCATCTCAGTGGGTCATTACTGTAGTTTTTTGACACAAAAGGTACCCATTATTGTCCACATGAAACACCGCAGTTTGCTTGGTCACAGAACATAAATGACGCTAACCTTACCTGCTAGCTGTACACAGATCACATGGCTGTACGGTTAGCTGGTTGAAACACATACACTCACTGACTTAGGTTTAGACACAAAGCCCTGTGATGGTTAAGGTAAGGGTAAGCAGCTTGGGGTTGCTGTCAACACCTTTAACACAGACGCAGAAGGATACCTTTTGCATCATGTAACTAGGCTTTGCCACCATTTCTGAAAGCGTCGGGATTTCAAGCCCTGTGATGAGAACTGGCTGCATTTCCCCACTGTCTTGATACCAGTTCTGGATGTTATCAGAGTTTGGGGTAATGTTAGCAGCTCCATAATGCTTCTTATTGGATTAAGGAAAGTCTACATTAGAGGCAGCCCAAGCAATGGTACCTGAGATAGCTTCTCTTGTAATGTTGAAAGTTAAACAGCAGGACTCTCAAGTTTTATCAAAAATTTAGAGTTAAATAACGCATGTTAGAGGAGGCACCACTCACATATTTGCAGTAGTGGCCCCTTGGCGCAGCCAATTCTCCCAAGTTTTACTAGCACTTAAATTTCAACTATAGATCATAATTGACCCGAACAATAGTTAAATCTGATAAAAGACTATTTAAATATATACTTACATTTCAACTTGCCCTATGCATGTATGCTTAGCTGTGTGTGAGAGTAGGCTACACATTTCAGCTTAAACATATGAAGAGTTTTAAAAAAAGGTGTTGATATAAATTAAATTAACAGTTTATAGAAGTCCAGCTAGTAGAACTCCATCAGTTAGGCTAATTGACATTGAAATTTAATAGGCAACTGTTTTTGTATTAGTACTTTTTCATGTAAAAACATTTCATGGTTCCAGCTTCACAAATGTGAAGATTTGCTTTTAATGTATTTTTCATCATTTTGAGGTTTGGATTTAGACAATAAGCATTGTGAAGGTCTCAGTTAGGGCACTGGGTAACTGTGACAACATTTCTCACTATTTTCAGAATTTATCACAATCGATTAATGGAAGAAATAATCAGCTGATTAATACATAATTTAAAAAATCATTAATTGCAGTCTGATAAAAAATAGTTAAACCTCAACCAACTAGCCTACATTGATGCATAAGGAATAATAATCTGATGATTTAATATATAATAGTATAACAGTCATAAGGGATGTTTTCTGCTTTTAATAGGCTACTTTTATTTTAAATAGACTTCATCTACATTTTCCTGCTTATAGCCTACTTACATACTTTTATATAACTTTTTCAATGCAGTACTTGCAGAGTATTTTTACAGTGAGGTATTTGTACTTTTATTTTTTAAAGGATCCAAATAGGCTTTACTTTGTTCAGCACTGGCTAAAAAAGCCAGTAATAATTTAGCAATTCAGCAATTTGGCTGTACTCCCCAACATCAGCTACTTTCACTATCTTTGATCACAGTGCATGGATCTCAGGCAAGTGATTTCGTCCTTAAATCAAAAATCCAAATGCTAAAAAAATATATAATAATAATACAGTTACCACATCCATTGATTCTTGCGCTTCCAGCTTCCAACTTCCACTCCGTATGTGCATGTGTATCGATGTTGCCTAGTAATGAACATGCTTGCAGCGGGGAGTTTACCCAGAAACAACGCATTTTAAGTTCTGATACAGCTCTGGCATTTAGGCAACAGGGAAAGCTATAAACTCAGCAGAAAAGGTATCGTCTGTTAATTGAATATAGCGGAACAACTTCGAGGGCATTATCTGATAACTTGTGGTATGAACTGGCTAAAATGCGCGCCTCACGGTGAATATGTGAGGCTTGAGAGCCCTGCTTGCAAATATGAAGAAGTATGTAGGTATGCAGCACATCAGGGTTGTCTTGTAATGAAAGAGCAGTGTAATCTTTTGGGTGATTTTCCATATCACACTTACACTACTAGGTCTAAAAAGCTCCACACTGCAATACAAGAACAAAGCATCTTCTTTATTCCCATGTCATCTACATGGATCATCAACCGGTGTGAATGTAGGGACGTACAGCCCTTTTGCCTCACTCTTTGGGGATGTTACCATTGGGTGTATATCTAAGACTCTTTTACAGGGCTCTCATTTTAAAAAAATCAGCTTGAAAAATTAAAGTCTGTAGGACTTCTTTCACACAAGCCTGACTGATTTTTTGACTTATTAGTTCCGTTTGTGGTTGGTAAAATTTCTACTGCTCTGATGCTCACTGCTTTGTCTATAGTTACTTAGTGATGCCTGGTATGGGATGATCTGAGACAAGATTTTGAGACAGTTCAACTGTACTGTTCTTTAGATCCAGCTGACAACAGCTTCTGAAGGAAGTGCCTTAAAAAATGATTTGGATGCTGAGTCTGTTCTAAACTGTTTGCATTTAAATTAACTGAAATAACTGACCAAGCTGTTTTGGGAATTCAGTATCATAAAGAAATAAGGCCCACATCATTACATAGAACAGCAAAAACTCTAAATCATAAATTTCATTTGCACAAACAGTCACAGTGCGATACAATCTACACTCATACCAAGGTTACTTACCTTGTGAGACAGGTGTGTTATTCAGGCCAATTATTCCAGGAAGTTGACTGATGTCCTTTCTTATTGGACATGTTGGTCTATGTATCTGGAGACAAACAGCAACAAACAGCAAAATGATTGTTTCCTGAGAAGCGAAGACAACGAGAGGTAAACAAATACAATTAACATTTTAAAACTTATATAGGTGGTTATTATCACTGGTATAATCCTTTTAGGCAAACCGTAGGGAAAAATGCACTAATCCTTAGTTTCATAATAATTTATAACTTGCATATTAATGGAACTTATATTCACTTAAATCAACCAGTTATCTCCAGCCAGGAACATGAATCATAAAATCAGTTCTGTTAACAAATAAATCAAATTTAAAACCTGAAGAAAACAATCACGCAAATATTTGCCCTTTCTTTTGTGATTGTTACAGAGATCTTCACAGCTTGTGTTGAAAAGAAAATGAAATGAAGCAGTTAGCCTAATTTCTATTTTCCTTGTTTAGATTACCATTAGGCTATGTTTGCAATGCAGCGAAATAAAAGTTTCACGTACAAATGTACGTACATAATTAAAATAGCTCAGGAAAATGTCTGGCCCCAGGGCCCTACATGATCCATATAGCTAATTTATTTTATATTAAGATACATTTTTAAATTTAATGATCCAGTATAAAACATGTTTTGGTGTCATTTCCAAAATGTATACTTTTTTGACATTTAACACAGCTTCCAGTTAGCCAAATGCACCACATTACTTTAAAGTGTCAGCTGTCTCTTCTACTTGTGAATAGGTTATTAAAAGAATTGGAGTAATGCAAGTGGACTGTTTGGCAGACACAGTCTTACAGTAGAGTTTATTAATTAAAGACATAGAAAAGTCAGTAACAGTGGTTTAACAGGTAAGTTATGAAGGAAACCACACATGGCTAGATAAGCACAAGGAAGACTGATGAGAAGATCAAATAGCGATCAATTGTTTTGACTATTAGAGTATAGCAGCACTGATTAATATCTCATTTTTGCTGACATTTATCTCCAACTCATCAGCTGATAGTCTGCAAAGATTATTAGACTTAAAAGTGTTTTGAAGTCTGGGAGGTAAATCTGGTCTTGACACCAGAGAGCTGGAATCCTGGAAAACACTAGAGTTTTGTAATGGCTACATTTTTTTCTAAATTTCCACCAAGTTGTCCCCTGAACATAACCATACCTTAAGCACACCTCTGTTGCTATGAGCACCTAAAAATAAGAAACAACAAAGTAACACGGGAAATATTAAAAGTTTAACATTTTGATGATATTTTCAGCATGAATATTCAGTGGAAAATGAAAATAATTCTGAAGAGATTCTTTCTCCTGTAAGGTATGCCATTGCATGATTGGGCTCTAGCGCTTAAATTATTCCTACATTTTCTTTTTCATTTAAAAAAGTGTATTGCTCTGCCCAATATGTTATTGTCTGACTGTTGGGGGTTGTTATCTGTTTTCCTGTTTATCTGTTAATCCTTGTTAACAGATGAAGATGAAGTCTGAAGTTAATTCTACGCCCCAGGCAAATGGATGTAAACAAATCATTAATCTGAAATGAATAGCACATGGTTTTACTATTTCTTGAGAAATGAGAGGCAAAGAGACTGTGTGAACTGTGAGGGACAGGTGCACGCAGGTGAATTGACTCCACTTCACTGGAACAATAATTAACCTTAGGAGTCAACAATCAGCCAAACTGAACACATTGCATCCTTTCAAACCAGATGATGCTAAACAGTATAGACTGCGTAGACTAGTTGTACTTCTCGACGTAACCTTCCACCGACCTGCCGCCCAATTACGCATTTATCGTTAGAAAGTGAAGCGTTACCCAGACGCCCCACTAGTGCATTGTGTTCAAATCCTAAACAGGAGAGAGAGAGACAGCAAGCTTATTTTAATTCTAGGTTGTGGCCTTACCTAAAAATTAAAAATGTCTATCTTCCATTATTTATCATCCTTATTAAATTCATCTCTTGTTAATACATTTCTCACTTTATAGAGCTGATTTCATCATATTGTAAATAAAAAACATACCACTATGGTATCTGCTGGCAGAGGCTCACTTCCTGTGAGTCTTCGGATGCAAATTTCCAATCCTTTCCAGAACATTTTGAAAGCACTTAAGCAACACTTGACTGATTTAGCAATGCATATAAGAAAATTTACTCAGTGAATATACTTTTGTTATACACTGACTGTCTAGATATACTTCCCGTCAGAGAAAAGAGTAAGAAAAGGGTAAAAGCAATAGTAAAAAAAATACATTTCTACTTATTCCTGAAGCATAGTCTCACAAAACTTCATGAGTACACAACATTATTGTAATAGTGATTTAGCAGTGTGTTGAAGCAACTACACAGCAACAAAAGTTTGTAAGGAGACTTTAGCAATACATTCAAGTGATATTATCTTATGAGATGATACCTTAAAGGGTAAAATAAAGAAATAAAATGAAGAATAGTCATAAGATTATTTCTCCTGTTACATTTGCCTACCAATTCTACTGCTTAGACATCCAGGACATTCAGTATCAAAGTAATCCAGTGACAGTTGTCTGCACATCTTGGGGTACATTGCTAACAGAAACTGCTAACAGCTATTAATCTTTAATGGCACAAATTTGCCAAAATGAAAGAAATATTGTTCAAATGGCAAGAACTTGGACAATTCTACCCCGTTTTAGAGTGGTATTCTCTTTATTTTAAGTATAGGCTAAAAACAAAAACTCAAGTTGCAGCCCACAGCAGTACTCACTGAATCCATAGCAACATGATTCCTGTTTGAATGAACATTCACTGACGTTATGTAAAGGGAATGGTAGCATGCCCTTAAACGTGATTAACAAGTTTTCTTTTCTACCATGAGGAAGTTACAGAAGCTTTTTGAACATACCTTGTTTATCAGCACAACCTCACGTAACTCAACTTTAAAGTATCTATGTCATGAGCCGTTAATTTAAGCAAGGGCGTCACTTTGTGTTGAAAAGTGGTAGGGGCAAGGGCTCAGATTAGAGGCATGATGATACATTTGTGTCATGAGACGTGACGATGCACGAGAACAAGACAAGAAGATTTTTAGTTGTTGCTTAAATATATGAGTGTGGGGGGGTTCTGTCTTACCCCAGAAGATTTTGAGCATTAAACTCTTAATTTCCTTCAAAATAGAAAAATATAATGAAACATAATACAGTAATCAGTAGCTTTTTTTGGTTGCTACATTACTTTCTTGCGCAATGCACACCTGTTTCTTTTAAATTGCCTTGCATGTTTTCTTATTGTGCAAATAAACATTCTCAAAGCAATTTCATTTGTTCTTTAACATTTCCTGTTGCAAGATATTTTTTAGAACATTTTTAGCAAACACTTTCAAAAAGTGATGGGGACAAATTCAGCCAATTCAAAAGGTGGTGGGGACAGGGGGCATCCCTGTTTCCCCGTTGTAAATGACACCTGTGGATTTAACTAATACTTGTAGACCTATTTCTTCTGACTGATTATGTAATGAGAAATCATTGTGTTGTTTGCATTCTCTCTTCAGTCAGGATGGCTTTACCAAAGGCAGTAGGATACATGGTTGTTCTTGTGGTTATATGCTACAGTCTGGAGGATCAGGGATACACACAGTCTCTGGATTTATCCTTTAAGGTAAGAAGTAAAAACACAAAATAATAATAATGGCACTCATGGTTGTAATGTTATACCATGAGATATGGCACCTGGTATGGTTTGGCTACATTGATTTCAATTCAATTCAATTCAATTTTATTTATATAGCACCAAATCACAACAACAGTTATCTCACAGCGCTTTTCATAAAGAGCAGGTCTAGACCATACTCTGAAGGTATTTACAGAAGCCCAACAATTCCCACCAAGAGCAAGCACTAGGCGACACAGGCAAGGAAAAACTTCCTTTTAAGAGGCAGAAACCTCAAACAGAACCATGGCTCAAGATTTATATATTGATAAACATATGTAATATGTTATTGTAGTATGACTGCTCACTGTGAAGTTTAGTGTATATTTATTAATTAGTTACAGGTATTGTTTTACGTAGACAAACTGTATGTTGATCTAATCTGATGCAAATTTATTTTTTCCAGGAACTGATGGGCAAAAATGCAACACACATTCATGCCAGAGAAAAAAGATCAAGTGAGTCACAAATTGGTATCAACAGAATGGATCAGCTTTATCAGTGATACTGAAACTACTACTACTTGCCTGTAGGCTCATTAAGATGCTAGATTTTACATTGCTGAACACAAAACAAGGAACCATCTGCTTCCTCATATTTTTCTGCATGGCCTTAATTAAAGTTAGAGTGAGGGACTTTCACATAGTAAATGAATGCCTATTACATGCAAGCCATTGCCAAACACATGCAGACTTTAATCAGATAGTTGGTTTCAGTAAATGCCTGAGGAAAAGATCCTGTCACATGTAGATAGATAAATTCTCTACTAGGTTTTGTAGTTAAGTGATAGCAGAGTTTTGATTGCAAAGATTACACCTGTTCAGCTTCATTCCACCCCTTGAAGCAAAAAATGTTTTGCTTTGCATGGCTAAAGTAATAAGGACCCAGCACTCCACCACCCAGAGACAACAACTTTTATGCCAGTTTTTAAACCATGAACTGCACCACTGAGTGTGCAATATTGCTCAGGGGAGAGCAATTAATACAGTAAAGAACCATGTCGTTCCATCCGAAAATGTTGCAAAACCGGTGCAAAACGTCTTGAGATTGAACTCACCCAGGGTGTTTGAGGCACCACCATTTCCTTTGAAAAAAATGTTTCAAGATGTTTTCCATATCACAGGTATTTTTGATAAAGACAGAGAAAACGAAAAACAGTGTAAAGTACTGAGCACAACTGGTCGGCAGAAACTTTTAAGGTGCGGGGATGCAAGGTGCAGACGTAGGAGAGGCCCACGCTGTGAGTGGGCGTAGACTAAAATACTCATAAAATACTTATAGGGTTTTGCCTATACAAAATAGAACTGATTTGCATCATCTCACAGCTGAGGGGGTTCCGACTAGTGATTCCATAGTCAGTAATGGATTTCATACCATCCCAGAGGCCCCAAGGATTTTTACTAGATATCTATCCCTCCACCTTGTCCCTATATTTCCACTTGTCTTGGCCCTGTCTGAATATTGTTTTCCGCTCATTCTGAGCAGTTTTAATTTTGTCTTTGTCACCATTAAAAAAGGCAATTTTTTATTTTAAACTTTCGTGATCACCCAGACTTTATTGTTGGGAAATGTTTTGATTTGTTTACCAGTAAAGACATTCTTAATGCGATAATTAATGTAGCAGGTGACTCTACCAATGATGCTGTCAATATTATTTCAAAAAAGACAGTCCTGTCAGTACATTCAAAGCATCCTCGTAGCATTTCACATGCGCACACCTGACTACACACACACACACTCCTTAAGGCCTCCGCACCACCGCTATTAGGTAGCTAGTGACAGTAAACAATCTTTGAAAGTCATCTTCTCTAACCACACGTTATTCAGGAAAATGTGAAGAATTCCCAGAAATTTGAAAACATCTAGGCTCACAGAACTTAGATAAACCATGAAAAATCCAATTCAAGCAAAAAATTCAGCTAAAAAGGATGATGAATGAGGCAACACTGGAAAACATCATCCTTAACAACGACACTGCACAAATGTGCTGTGAATATTGTTATGAAAAATGCTGTGTGTTAATTTAACCTGCGATGTTGATCCACATATATCAGTCAATGCCCAACTGACCTAAATAAAGCAGATCAACATAATTCATCAATAAATATAATGAAAAGTTTTGTGATTATTGTTGTGTATGATGGTGATTGACTTTTGAAAAATTCCTCTTTTACAGTAACAACACCAAACACGACAACACTAAACGCAACAATGCCGACAACACCAGACGGAACAACACCAAACGCAACATCACTAAACGCAACAATGCCGACAACACCAAATGCGACAACACCAAAACCAACAACACCAATGCAGATATCTCCAAATGCAACAACACCAATGCAGATATCTCCAAACGCAACAACACTGATGCAGATATCTCCAAACACAACAACACCAAATTCAACAATGCCGACAACATCAAACGCAACATCACTAAATGCAACAATGCCGACAACACCAAACGCAACAACACCAATGCTGACAACACCAATGAAGACAACTCCAACGCCCAGGACAACACCACCACAGGGTATGACACAGAATATTTGAATGAAGTTATGTGTATCTCATGAAAGTGCTTCTTTGTCATGACAGTTGTTTCTGTTTCAGCGAGGAACTTGAATTTCACCATGGACCTAGTTTAGAATTCTACATACAATGACCCAATCAGTGAGGTTTACCAAAACACTAATATCGCTGTAAGTTTTGATGTGTCAATCAGTTTTATCATAATCTTAATGCAATGATTTTATGTGAAGTTTGATCCTGATGTAATTGTATAACTGATAACAAACAGGCTATGTCACTGTTTCAAACAGATTCAAAAAAAATGTAAGGAGCACATCTCAACTCCAGTATCAGTCTACATCATTGGTTTCAAGTAAGTCAAAATTTTCTTTTCTTTACTGATGATGTTGTGACAGTTTGAATAAATAACAAAACTTGCACCGTTCCTCAAAAACAAAGATTCATCCAGTACAAAACAGTATCATTTAAGGTATAATAGTGCATACACACTGCTAAAAAGTAGGGACAACTCTACTGAGCGTGTTGCTTCAATGTTTTTTTCTACACTCAGCTCTCCTCTCTTTAGTCAGCTGCTCCTCTGTCCGCCAGCGCTCAGCGAATCCAAGGTCTGCCTAGAGTGTGGTAATGAATATGCTCTATGAATGGGCAGTGTTCATGGGTGGTGTAACCTAAGAGGTGCAAGTTGTCACAATGTGGAACACTCAAAACTGAAGTCACATTGTCAAAACACTTCACATAGTCAGCAAAAGAGAAGTGTAAGTGGACCAAACTGTTTATCATTTTTCATTGCTTTCACATAAATATATATATTTATAGAACATCTTAGCAGAATATTTACAGTAAATTTTATGGTTACATCTATGTGCTTAGTGTCTCAAAAAAAGGGTGGCTTAGAACTGCAATCTGAGTGTAAACCATGAAATGTGCTTGTATTTTAGCAGACTTTGTTCAGGGGGTTGGAACATTAATCACAGGTTGGGGTCAATGTGTTTCGAGTACCAGTGTTACAGTTTTCTCAATCGCTTTGGCACAATCATCGAATAATTGTTGCATTTTTACATTACTTTTTTTCAATTGCTAACCTGCATTGGTCAAAGCTGAAGTCACATTGTCAAAACTCTTCACACAGTCAGCGAAACAAAAGTGGATGTGGACCAAACTGTGAATCATTTTTCATTGCTTTCACACAAAATGCATTCAATGACCACTTTCTCCAAAATCCATTAACTTTTTTCACATTGCTATGTCATGACCTGGAAAACACGTTTTTCAGATGCTAACACACTGTATCCAAAACTGTTAAAAATACATTCAAAACGGAATGACTGCAAATATCCTGCAGTAGCTGGACAGATATAGATATGGAAAATCTTAGCAGAACATTTACATACACTTTATGTTTATGAATATGTGTGCAGAGAAATGTAGTGTTCTGAATGTGGTTTTACTGTAAAAACTGCAAGCTGCAAGAGTGTAAAGAAAGAAATGTGCTTGTATTTTAGCAGAATTGGTTCAAGGGGATGCTACATCAGTTACAGACTGTGGTCATTGTGTCTCACATACCAGTTTTCCTGCGTAAATAACTTGAATTGAAGCACTGAAATTTCAGGAAATTCTTTTTCACAAGTAAATTACTGAATGTAATTGGTTGTAATTGTAGTAAGAGTAAATGTCTGCATTTCTGATTCATTCTTTACATATACTATAGTACAGTCAAATAATGAAAATATGTTAATCTTTTTTGTTAATTATGTTTTGTAGATTTATGTTAATTTTTTCTTAGTCACTTTTGTACATTTCTGGAATCATTCTTAACATTTGCAAAACTATTTATATGGGTAAACTATGGCTAAGGTTTGGATGACAATGATTGAAAATGAGCAAGGCTGCACTAATTCTGTATGGAATAGTTCAATTTCAACAGTACAAACTTTTGCATTGCAGGGGTTTGGATTGGGATGGGATTTACAGTTACACTTTTACTGTACTGTTTACTTTTACTGTAATATGTTGGCAAAACATGTCTTTGTGATGCAAAAAATAAAAAACAAGACTGTTTTACAGCACTGCATAGCATAATAGAAACAGTTACAAAATAAGAAAGGGAAACATGGAAACACTCCCCCACGTTGACTTTCCTGTCTATTGGGCTACAGATTCTTATTCACAGCGCAAGACATATCTTCATCAATTCACTGTATGACACTGTAGGACATTTCTCAAAGGCCGAGAAATTGCTTTTACATATGATGTGCAAGTGACTGGATGATGTGCAGGTTGAACAAGGAGAATTTAAATTCTGATCTGACAAATGTACCAAAGTGACAGAGAACACCTGCATTCTATAATGAAATACTGATTTATATGAAAAAATCATTCACATTTTAAAGACAAAAATTCATCAAATTTACGCAATGCTTCCTGTTGTTAGTGCTTTGCAGTGCGTTATGAGTGATACTGTATGCTTTCTGAGTAAGAAATGTTGCCAGTGTTCTGGTTGAGGCTTATACAAAGTGTTTTGGTGGTTTGCGTGACTTTTGGAGATGAGATGAACTGAATGGCCAAGATGGATGTTGGTAATGAAGACTGAGTTTTGAAAATGTGGCTTCAGTTTTGACCATTGCATCTTAGCAATTGAAAAAACTGTAAACTTTGTCAAATGCGACTATGTATATAAACATTAGGTCAGTTGTTCACATGACTATAGTCATTTTTAATTGGCATACCTGTGAAGTATCCCGTTTTGGGCGAGAAAGTCCTGTATTTTACCATTCTTTCCCATAAAGCTTGCGTATTTTGTGTTATTAAAAAATAATATTACCCCTGGCCTGGGCGGAGGAAAAAAAAAAATCCCAATCAGAGCTCTGTCACTAGCCTCGTGATAACTGCCACCTGCAGGTAGACGTTGACCAAGGGGGTAAGCCACAGTTGAAACAGTGAAGCCGACCAAAGTCTTCATACACATGTTCCATGTAAAGTGAAAAATAAAGTGAAAACCCTGTGACATCCCGTCGCACATGACAGATGTAACCGTATTGCTTGGATTATAAACTCTCAGTGAATCTAAAAATACTTTTCGGCCATCAGTGACGCTGCGTTGGTGTTTGACAGGTGAGCCTGGGCCGATTAAACAGTGACAATCCGAGTCAGACAAACACTCTGAGCCATGAAACTTTTTGTTGGCGCAGCTATGCAGCTACCAGAATTACGGTGTTTCTGCCGCTGTTCTACGTCATCAAACCACGGCTGCTGTCCATTCAAATCAGCGGGGTGGCTTCGTCCAGTAATATCCTGTCTATGCGTTAGACATCAAGACCAAAACAGTCTTAAAGAATGCTAAGTCTGCAACAAATTTGTACAATAACTCACTAAAAGAGTAAAGAAAAGTTACGTGAAATTAAAAGAAAACTTTAAAAGGAAAGTAATATGAAATGAAAAGAATGTGTGGAATGAAAATAAAATGTAAAGTAAAGACAAGCAATGTTAAATGAACAGAAAATAGGCAAATACGCATTTAAATAAATGCTCTTCATATATATCCTTTTGTGTTTTCATTTAGGCTATAACACCTGTCTTAAAATGTAAGGGATATTGGAGCTTGTTTGGGGTGGTGGGACTGCTCGCAGTGGGTGCCTCAAAATTTCCCTTATTTTCAAATCCAAAACTTGACAGGTATGTAATTGGTCTGGCACAGAATGACCTGAGTAAGCCTTGCAGATCAAAATACTTTGCATTTGTTCGCTATTTAATTATATTTATCTCAAAATCAATTATACACATGTTCATTGTGTAAGTCCCTACCTGCTAAATAGTGACCAACAATAAAAACAACCTGTCACACATATATTAGATACATAATAGGTATATGGTATTGTTGGTAAGTCGTCAGATGGATAGACTTAAGCTGATGATACACAGCAAGTCTGACTATGTTTTGAACGGATAGCGGCGGTGCAGGGCGGGTAACATAGTGGTAGGGGAAGGGGAATACGGTAGTAATCTTTACTCATTACCATTGACGGCTACGTTGCCCTGCACGATTGCTCTTAAAGTTGCTCTGTGTATCATCAGCTTTAGGCTAGATGGAGAACAATTCAATTTCCTCACAATTTAGAGCAACCAAACGCCACTGCTGTCCAATTTAGCTGATACATGAAACTTATAACCGTTCAGTTCTCAAATACATGTATACTGCAAGGGGCAAGAGTCTGCCCATGCAATAGGAAGGGGTATTAGAGTGGTGAGGGAGAGGAGGATGGAGAGAGACAGAGCGACAGGCACAGAGGACAAGGAAGAGCCAGAGAAATGTCAAATGACATACAGGCAACAATTATAGACCATGTAATCAACCATAGCAGAGTATGGCAGAGGCTGGTCGGAGAGTGCAGACTAATCTGGGCCTAACAAATCATCATTTAATGATTTTTTTATTCTGGATGGATTGGCACAAAACTTACAGACATTCATGGTCCAACATGATGTTTATTAATGACTTTGGAAACCCTCTAAGTTTTTTTCCTTTAAGGCTGACCTTAAAGCCTTGACCTGTGATTTTGATCGGCATGGAACTATACCAAATACCTACCTGGCAATCCCATCAGACTCCACTGGACTTTGTGTTTAGAGCTAATTAGAAAAAGATACATTCTGTTATGAAATAGTGTTATATTAATAGAACTTAATCAACTACTATAAACTATAACTAAATAAAAAATACACAGATCTCAGCATCAGATCTGTTAGCTTTGTCATCGTAAGCATGTTGGCATCATGGATGTGGTTAGCATGCAAGGTAGAATTTAGCTCAAAGCACCTCTGTGCAACCTCACAGAGCTATGGGTTCATCTCAAACTGGTCTTGGCTGAGGTGCCTTTATAATAGGGATGAGCGAGTACAGCATTATCTGTATCTGTATCTGTTAACCATATGAATTATCTGTATCCGTACTTGGATTGGACGGGGCCTAGCCCGGAAGTGGGTGGGATTTAACCTGGAAGTGGGTCGGGTTGTCTTGAAATGGGCGGGGCTTTAACAGTATGTTATTTTAAGCATGCAATTTATATGGGTTAATCAGAAATTGTTATATTTATTGCTGATTAGAAAACTATTTACATGACAGCATCAGCATTGAGCTTCAGATCAATGGTTTTGATCACGATAACAAACTATATACAGAAGAAGTTTTGCAACAATGAATACAACACATGCGGTTGCAATTATGAAGTAAAATGTAATGAACAAGAGTTTTAAGAGTTTTCATACTCAACTTTTTTTAACTTTTAATTTTTTTATGAACGGTTGGATCGGGAAACCCTGGGTTAGATACTGATAATCAGCTTCGTGGTGCAGCTTATCCTGATCGGGATTGTTAGGGTTAGTGAAGCCAGATAACGAAAACATATCCTGGGTTTGCTGAACTTGCTTTGTGGTGCAGGCCAGGTATGTATGTGTTTGTCTGTGTGTGTGTGAGTGAGTAAGAGGGAGACAGAGAGGGTGTATGTGTGTGTGTAGCTTAATTTGTAATATTATTTTAAATAATTTATTTATACCACAACTACCTTTATTTTTTAAATACAGCAAGAAAGTGTCAGACACTCAGTGCGTGAAGTTAAAAAAAACTGGTTTGACCAGCTGACATTAAAAAAAAATCTCCGATGACCCGCAGAGAGAGAGAGTGAGAGAGAGAGAGAGACAGAGAGCACAGTAAGCTACGCAATGAGAATTTTTTTTCAATCCAAGCACAGATATTGACTCGTATTACTCGTATAATACTCGTACTCGGCAAAAATGCTTTATCCGTACCGGATACTCGGGTATCCGGTGCGGATAAAGCATTTTTACGGATAAAGCTCAACCCTACTTTATAAGCAGCTAAGTTTACAGTTTTTTTCCATTGCTTAAACGCTCTAAGCAGGCTTTTGAACATAAATATCAAAACTATAACTCTTTTTGGAAAACACACCCTTTCCCCTAAACTCTACACACAAATTACAAATCATTTCTCATTGCCTACACCATGTGGTCAATGAGAAAGCACTGACATTCAATATTGTTCACTCAAGTCAGCACAGGTTGAACTCAATTAGCACACAACTACCCAAGTGGAAACACAAGGTGTTTATCAAATTGATAACACACCAATCAGAAGCTTCAATAGATAGATAAAGGGAATGGAGTCAGTTCCTTCAGTTTTGGAACACTGGATCTTGATCTGAAGGAAGAGGTGTAGGACACCACACAGTATGGAGAGGAGAAAGACATGAAGGAAGAGGAACAGTAGGAGTTGGAGGAGGAGATGGTAGAGGAGGAAGATGAGGAGGTGGAGGAGAAGTAGGGCGTAGAAGGAGGGAGGAGGAGGAGGTTAAGAAGGAGGTGGAGAACAAGAATCTCTGGCCTGTCCCAGTCCAAAGACAGGATGCTTGGGCAAGAGTAATTTGTTGTTTGGTGTGTTGTACTGTACAGCACACTAAGGAATGAAAACTGTGTGCAAATGTATGGTTTACATTTGTTATTTCCTTTGTTGTTGTGTTCATCATGTGAAAAGGTTTTTGAGGGGGAGAACCACAAGCAACATTACTAATAACAAGTTTTTGTAGTATTTTTTTGAATTTATCTCACCAGTGTGTAAGACTGTGCCGTAGTGGGAGGGTTTTTGAGGGCCTGTGTGTCATCTCTGAAGGCAAAGTTTGGTTTTTCAGCAAGAAAAATGGTTTTCAGTAGAAAGTTTCATTTTGACCTGAAAATAAGATGTTTGAGTAATTGGGTAAAGTTATGGATTTGTGTTTAGAGTTTTGAGAAAAAGAGGCATAATTTGAAGAAATGTGTTTAAGCAATGGAGAAAAACTGTAAATATACCCACAGTCAAATATGGCACCATATAATGGTGCTAATTAGCAGAGTTTCAGGAGCGGGATCACACATCAAGCACTCATCACCAGCATTTCCATAAATAGCCACACGTCCAAACTCCTCCCCTTCGCTCCGTTCGTTCGTTTATCAATAAATCACCTAATCATACCTGTTGATTGTGGTCCTTGATAGTGAAAAACTATCCCAGTTAGGCTATCCCAGTACCTAACTGGGATACTGAACTAACTAAATGAAAGAACAACGGAGGAGAATCATCGGCCCGAGCGCCCCCCATATGGGGTCTGTAATCTAGTTGGGTTTTTATAGCTGGATTCCGTCCAGAAACAGCGGCGATTCGGCTTCGGAAAGATCGCTCGGCGCGCCGCCATCTTGCCGGCGGCCTACGGAAGCCGTTGGGTTCATTTCAGTTTTGGAACCACTTCTTCTTCTTCTTCTTTTCCGTTTTTGGCAGATTGCAACCATGACTTTTAAAGGTGCATACCGCCACCTACTGTATCAGAGTATGTAACATGAGCTATTCATTGGGACTACTTTGTATTAAAAAAAAAAAAAAAAAAAACAAACCCAAAAAACAACCTATATCCTCTTATATATTCCTATGTTTTTCAAAAATTGTATAACTGCTTTCTGTGTATCCTTTACCCCATCTCCTGTTGTGCCTAATAAACCTTTAAGGTTCCACTTTCTTCCTGCCTTACTTATCTTTTGTTTTAACCTTATCCTCTCATCTCTATATTTCTTACAATGTATTAATATATGTTCTACATCTTCCTTGGATCTACATTCCAGACATTTATCTGATGGACTTTTGCCCATTAAAAACAATGTTTTATTTAATCCTGTGTGGTCAAATCTCAGCCTGGTTAAAACGCTCTCCTCTCTTCTGTTACTTCTATTCACCCCCTGGGCATTAATAGATGTTTGCAAGCTATAATATTTTCTTCCACTTTTATCCTTATCCCACCTATCCTGCCATTTCTTTATTATTTCTTTTTTGATTATCGCCTTAGCTTCTCCTTTTCCAATGGGTATATTTATGATATTGTTCATCCTGGTTGATTTTTTAGCTATTTTATCTGCTCCCTCATTCCCTTTTATACCTACATGGGCAGGTACCCAACAGAATCTCATTTCTATCCCTAGTCTCTGTATTCTAAATAGACTTTGTTGGATTTCGAGCATTAAATCTTCTCTATCAGATTTCATGTTTTGTATACTATAAAGGGCTGCTGCAGAATCAACACAGCATACTATGTCTGGTTTAACTTCCTCAACCCACTGCAGTCCTATAATAATCGCCATCATCTCTGCTGTATATACCGAAGCTTGATCTGGTAATCTTTTCCCAATACTTACATTCATTGTTGGTATATATATTCCTATTCCTACCTTATCCTCTTCATCTTTAGATCCGTCCAGTGTTGTTTTTGGCAGCCCTTTTAGTTTTAGTTTTAGTCTTAGTCTTTTGGACGAAAATGCATTTAAGTTTTAGTCACATTTTAGTCACTTATAAACTTAATAGTTTTAGTCAATTTTAGTCGACGAAAACACAAAAGGGTTTTAGTCGAGTTTTAGTCAATTTTAGGGGGAAAAAAGTAGTCTTTAACAAATTAATTTAGGTTAAAAACAATTGGAAATGGGCTTAGGCAAGTGTTGTAATTCATAAAACAACAGCTGAGCTAACCTTAAAACCTTTGCATAATAAACTAGACTTTCTTATTGATGGAAATGCAGTGCTGCCATCGCCAAGCTGTACTTCATTGTCACATTGGGCAGAAACCGTTTATCCCCATATTTCAAGTAATAGTTTTACCCCTGAATACCCCCAATTACTTGTACTCGCAGCAGCAGGTGGTGTTGTTGTTGTGTCTGGAGCGCTCGCGCCAGCCGGGTAGTGGGCGTACGTCACCCAAACAAAGGATAGGATAGGAAACTGCACGGCAGCAGTGCACGGCACTTTTTTTTTAGCTATTTCACGTAAAACAGGCAGAAATTACATGCATTGTGAACGTCCGACTTACTATCATTTTCGTTCCGTCTCGTCTCATCAACGAAAACTCAAAAACGTCTCGTCATGTTTTAGTCACCTTAGAGCCATTTTTAGCTAGTCATCGTCACGTTATCGTCATAAAAAAAAAGTGCGTCAACGAAATCATTTCGTTATCGTCATCACTGACGAAAACATCACTGGATCCGTCTGTATATATATCTAAGTAACTATAATATTTGCTCCTTATATAATGGCTTGCCATATGGCCTTTCTCACTCTCTTCCCATTCATTTTTTAGTTCTAATATGTTTAAGTCTATCTCAGTTTTTGGAAATAACCAAATAGGAACATTACTAATAGGTGTAGGGGATTTAAACCATATATTACTTAATTTATATTCCTCTGATTTTGTATTTATTACCCAGCCAAAGCCATTGCCTTTAAATGAACTATACTCCCAACATTCCTGTATAACACTCTTTGCATGATTTTCATTTCCACATCCACATAATCGACTCCAGTATATAAGCATTAATTTATCTCTTCTCAGGTCTGAGGGCATTTCTCCTAGCTCAACCTGGATTGCTTTAATTGGTGTTGTTCTCATTACACCAGCACAAATCCTCAACGCTTTGTTATTAACTCTATCCAACTTCAATAGATTTGTTTTAGCTGTTGCTCCATATACGTAGCATCCATAATCTATTGTTGACCTCATTAGTGCCCTGTAAATATACATCAATGACTGTTTATTTGCTCCCCAATCTTTCCCCACTATTGCTCTCATTAAGTTTATGACTTTCTTGCATTTTGATTCCACCTTTTCAACATGTATTTTCCATGTTCCCTTTTGGTCTAACCACATACCCAAATATTTAAAATGATCTACTGTTTCCATATTATGACCATATAACTTCAGGTTCTTTTTTCTATCCCTTTCTTCCTGGTAAATATCATATGACAAGACTTACTTGTAGAAAGCTTAAATCCCCAATTATACGACCATTGTTCTACCTTTCCTATTGCTTCCTTGATTCTATTTCTTACCCTTATTGGATCTCGTCCTCTTGTCCAGATGGCTCCATCATCAGCATATAGAGCTGACTCAATCCTTCTATCCAGATTCATAAAAATATCATTAATCATAACGTTAAATAAAACTGGACTAATAACACTGCCTTGTGGGATTCCATTAACAATTTCAAATTCTTCAGATACTTCTGATCCCACTTTAACTCTAAATCTTCTTTCTGACAGAAAATCTAAAACCCAGTTATAAAACCTACCTCTAATTCCCATTTTATTCAATTTAATTAGCAGCCCTTCTCTCCACATAGAATCATAAGCTTTTTCAATATCAAAAAACACAATATTCATTATTTCTTTCATTTTAAACGTTTTCTCTATCTCGTTGCTTACTTTCACAACAGCATCCATTGTAGAACGACCTTTTCTGAACCCACTTTGATATGATGCTAATAATCCTCTATGTTCAAGGGTATAATTAAGTCTTCGTACTAGTATCTTCTCCATCCACTTGCATAGATGTGATGTTAGGGCGATAGGTCTATAATTACCAACATTATTAGGATCTTTCCCAGGTTTATTAAATGGTAATATTAATGCACTCTTCCAGCTTTTGGGCATTTTACCTTCTTCCCATATTTTATTAAATAAGTGCAATATTATCTTTAACACTTTTTCAGGTAACTTCTGGAACATAACATAACTGAGTTGATCTTCTCCTGAAGCAGTATTCTTAACACCATTTAATACCATCATTAATTCATTCAGATTAATTTCTGCATCCATAGTACTTTCCTCACTTTCTTTTTTATTATACACATCTCTATTTTCTTTAATAACTGTCTCTTTATGTAGTCTATGGATTTCTTCTAAATGATCACCACTATGTACACTAGCAAACTTCTTTCCCAACATATTAGCCTTTTCTTTATCTGTTATTGCTATGATTCCATCCCCCTCTAAAACTGGTATTTTAGCATACACTTTTTTCCCACTCATTTTCTTCAGCATTGACCACACCTCTCCTATTTTAACTTCCCTCCCTATAGTGGAACAATAGCTCCTCCATGCATTATGTTTACTATTCTTAATTACTCTTCGTGCCTGAGCCTTTTTCCTCTGGTAATTAATTAAATTATCTTGATTCAAGTTATTTCTTAACATTCTCATTGCCCTATTTCGTTCTTTTATGGCTTTTGTACATGTATCATTCCACCATGGGACCATTTTCCTTCTCCCCCCAACTGACTTATATGGTATGCTTTTAACTGCTGCATTCAATATTAATTGTGTAACTTCAGATGCACATTCTTCAACATCTCCCTGCATCGAGATCGACTCTGCTGTAATACAACAAATTTCTTTAAATTTGTCCCAATCAGCTTTATCAAACTTCCACTTCTTATGATTAGGCCTTTCTTGAATATCTATATCAACATTTATAGAGCAAAGTATTGGAAAATGATCGCTCCCTATAGTTGTGCTTTCCTTTACCTTCCATTCACAAGAGTTTGCCATATTATTAGAAACAAGAGTGATATCAATACAAGACAATGTATTAGAGCGTATGTCTATTCTTGTGCCGTTTCCATTATTTAAACAAACTAGTTGTCTTACATCCATCAATTCTTCCACTGCCTCACCATTACTATCAGTATGTTTACTTCCCCAAAGACTGTTATGTGAATTGAAGTCTCCGCACCATATCTCTTTCCCATTTCTCTGTTTGGAACCACTTCAAATTCTCTCATAGAAGAAACGAGTGTTCGGTAGAGGCGGACTTTGTCGGTCTCTGCTGGCGAACCATAGCAGGTACAACCTCATGCCATATATCAATCTTTAGAGAAGATTCAGACCTTTAAAATGACACCAAATGACACCAGCCCTGTAGGATGTTCTGTTCTCAAGTTGTGGGCCTTTAAAGCATGAGAATGATTTTGCTGATTTGTAATGACTGATTTTATCAACATTTCAATGTTTTGGAAGCTTTATTTTATTTGGAATGTGGTTGTATGAAGAGAAATAGTGTTTTAAAGATAACTCCCAATAAAAGTGAACATATTAACAAAAAATATTTTAAAAATATGGACATTCGCCAGGTATATTCTTTAAAAATTGTGTAATATCTGGTGTATATTAGTTTCTTTTCATCAATTTTACAGTTACAGTTGTGTTCCAGGTGTATTAAAAGATATCCAGGTGCTTTATAATCTATCTTATGATGGTTTTGATGGTTTATTGCATTGAAATATAGCTTTTTTTACCAGGCGAGAATGAAAATATCATATTTTTTCTGTATTTAATCTCCATGTAGTCTGTAATGGTAAAATAAATATGTTAATACACAATGGATTTATATTCCTTTGCTTCTGACATTTCAAAGGACACCAGAATTATGCATCTAGGCCTAATGGTTGAGGAGTTATTACTGATTTATTGTGGATATGTTATTTTAGACGTTTTTCCTAAAAATAGGCTCTAGGGGTTAACTGGTTAAAAGTATTTAATAGCCCCTAACATGCGCACCAAAATGAGCATCAACAAATACTATCTGGTTTTCAAGGAACACTGACTGACGTGAAGTGATAATTGGGCTAATTCATGAAGATGATATTATTATTATTAGGGTTAGGGTTATTATTGTTTATATTTTTATATATTATAGCACTTAAAAACAAGTTACATGGTGCTTTACATACAGAGACATACAGAGAACAAGAGAAAATACCAGATAAAGAATGAATAAATGTTGAACTGATACAGTAATAATAAGTGAGGTATGAATTACTAAAACACAGTAAAAACTGACTATAACAGATCATTAAGTATTGTTCTCCTCACCTCAGAAACCTCTTCACATGATGACCACAACAATAGAAACAACAAATGTAAACATCTGAACATTTTTCATTTCTTTATGTCCTGTACAGTACAACACAGCAAACAACAAATTATATTGCCCCAGCATCCTGTCTTTGGTCTGGGACAAGCCACAGATTATTTTCCTCCACCTATACTACTCCTCCTCCTCCTAATCTTCCTTCACTTCTTCCTCCCTACTGCTCTTCCTCTTCCTCCTCTCCAGTGTCCTGGATATTTTCCTTCACGTATCTCTGGATCCATTAGTATCTATCTATTGAAGGTTCTGATTGATGTGTTATCAATATTGACTCTTTGTATTTCCATTTAGGTAATTATGTAGTAATTGAGCTCGAGCTGTGCTGTGTAACAAATATTTAAAAACAGAGAGAGATTTAAGATTTGATGAGATTGATAATAGATGAGAATGATATTTCATTAGGGCAAAACAAGTAACCATACAGTGATTTTGAAAGACCTATTTGGAAGTGGTTAATGGTGGTTAACATCAAGTTTACAGAGCAGATATAATATGAACTACATTATACATGTTTGTGATTGTA
Source organism: Lepomis macrochirus (assembly GCA_024633595.2). NCBI lineage: Eukaryota > Metazoa > Chordata > Actinopteri > Centrarchiformes > Centrarchidae > Lepomis > Lepomis macrochirus. Next base: position 28,912,634 of record JALXJV020000017.1, on the reverse strand, counting down.
TTTTCATTGGGACTCATTTCTGTATTACAGGAGTGGAAGCACCATCGTTGACTATACTATAAGAGCAAACTATATAATTGATACGGAAATTAACGCAGTGACATCAGGGGTATTTACACAGCTGGGAAAAATAGCAACCTTAACTGTGAGACATTTTTTTAGCGCTGACGAAGGTAAGAAATACATCCATTTTGGTGCAGTCAAGAAATTATTTTTATTTCTGTCCAGGGAGACATAAAATATATAAATATAATATATAAAGTATAAAAACATACACATGTACAATGCAAGTGCTGTTTAGGACTTTTCTCCTTGTGCTCTGACCTGAGCGAATGCAGTACCCTGTTTGGCTTGAGGGCAATGTTTTTCTTACAATGTAAAACAGAAACCTACACTGTCTCCATTGTTGAGCCTGTCCTAATGCCCAAAAAATATCAGCCCATGGTAATATTTGACCAGAAATGTTACAAAATTTTGATATGGTTTTACTCAACACAGCTATAGTAAAGTATGAGGCTAAAATGATTCAAATTTCTAAAGTTGTAACTGTTAATTGTTGCATGTTTTGTTTTTTTAACTAACTTTAACCCTAACTTGAAACCGCAAGTTAATGGTAAAAGGATTATGCAGGTTGAAATGCTTCAAAAGAGGCTTGTACATGTTTTCAAAATTATGCCTTCTTTTTTCAAAACTCCACACACAATTCACAAAACTGCCCATTAAAATTCAAAATGCCTCATATCCCCTTCAGAATGAAACACTGCATTCAAAATGCCATGAAAACATCCCAAAATGAAGCATTGGCATCAGATGGCAAACACATTTTTCAAAAAAGTAAATCATAGGATATACCATTTATAGACTGCTGTTCTAAATCTAAAGCTCTGCGGTCTTTCATAGGCTTATTTTCATACAATTGAAAGTAATTTACTAAGAGGTAGTGAAAGTGCACTGTAAACACCACTGCAATGTTGAAACAGAAGATATTTATTTGGCAAAACATTACTGTTGTAACAGTAGCCCAGTGTTGTATCTAACGGCATACAAGAAAATGAAACCATAAACATATATAAACCAAAAGTATATTTTTTTACTTTTATTGGTTACAATTAATACTTAATTTACAAAACTGTATTGCTGAAATTACCATTAAATAGTTGCAACTTGTTCTAATTTCTGAAGGTTTGAATTATGGATGCCAATGTAAAGCAACTCAAGTTGGGCTGGACTCTCAGTCCAGCTTCTCTCATTGTCAACCTGTGGTTGATCACATGATCAATAAGTGTGGCCCTGATCTCATCAGTGACTCCTCTCCTTCCTTCTCTTCTTTGCCTTCCTCCTCTTCCTCCTCCTCTTCCAACTCTTCCTCTTTGAACATGTCCTCGTTGTCGTCCCCTGCCTCTCCCTCCTACTCCTCTTGTTCTCGTCTATTGTTGGCATCTATCATCTATTGTTCAAAACAGGTAGACCTATGTATAGGTCTACTGTATACTAAAGCAGTGATTGGTTAGTGATCAGTTAAGTAATTAGTGTTTGCACATGTAAGGAGTGTGTATGTGACCTGTGTATCATTTTGATTGGTTGTGTTTGGAAAAGGAAGGCAGGTCACGTCATGTTAGATTTTCGTCTTTTAGGAAGAGAATTGTGTGTAGTGTTTTGAAAAAAGTGTTTTATGGAATTGAAAACTGAGAAATAACTAATGGCTTTGGAGATTTGAGGTGAAGTTTTGCTCTTTGAGTGAAAGGTTTCAGAAGTCATGTGACATGCAGTTGTAAAAAACTGTAACAGACACACCCCTGTATTTAGTTGTCTGTTACGTTACCATCTATTTAAATTCAGACTCCTTCTCTCGAGCTTTTTCAAGCTTACAGTACAAAACCTTTTGAAGTTGTTACTACCACTATATCACAAACTGAATGATGATTTAGGTTGATGCCCCCTTATGTGGGATGTCATCCCACATACTTTTGTATTTGTTTGGGCTCACTGGCTTCACACTGATTTGGTGTTAATTGATGATCATCTTTAATTTCAGGAATTTATCAATGTGTGCTGACAGACAGCAGTAAAGGTTTTCTTGGAGTTTTCCGACAGACATCCAACAGCGCATTAACTTTACAAAACGCACCCTTGATCCAAGTGGTACCACTCCAAAAACAGGTCCAGTGTAATATTGGAACGACAGTGCTACTGCAGTGTTCTGTCAACAGCCCTTATCAGGTGGAATTTATGGGCAAAACAGGTAAACCTGAAACACAAAAGTCAGTCATTTAATCAGTCTTCATTTGTATAGTACTTTTCATACCAAAGCCATGTAACACAAAGTGCTTCACACTATAAAAAGAAAAAGAAAAAGACATCATGGGCCTCTCTGAATGGCAACGACAGCAGTAACAACACAACAACACAAAGAAACAGTGTCAGCTCAGCATTTTTGCAGTCCCTTGAGACTATAACAAGTCGCATTACCAATGACTCTTTCAATATTGACACACCTTCAATTCTTGTGAACAAAACTACATTCACAAACACTTTCATGGCAGACTTTAATTCCTCTGTGGAGATAAACATACCAACGGCTGATGGAAGAAGTAAGTTAATCACTGTGATGACATTTGCCTCAATGGATAACGTGCTCCCTGCAAGAGACAAAGGAAATTCATCCATGTTGGTCATCAACGGGAGAGTCGTACTTGTTCAGTCCAGTGGTACCATCAATAATGTTTCGTTCACATTTGATATTATAAACCCTACTCTGGTGAACCCTCAGTGTGTTTTCTGGAACTTCAGCCTCTTCAGTGGTCTCGGGGGATGGGACAATGGGGGCTGCGTGTTGGTATCCAACAACACCAATGTCACCTGCAACTGCAACCACCTGACCTCGTTCTCTATCCTTATGTCCCCCAACAGCATATTTGACATTGGTCATATGCCTCATTATTGAAGCTATCATCTGGAGAAAAATAAGAAGGAACACCACATCTTACTTGCGTCATGTTTCCATTGTTAACATCGCTGTGTCTCTCCTGATTGCTGACATCTGGTTCATTATTGGGGCAGCCATCTCAGATGCAAAGACAGTAAACCAACCAGCATGCACTGCGGCTACATTTTTTATCCATTTTTTCTACCTTGCCCTGTTCTTCTGGATGTTCGCCTCAGCTTTGCTGTTGTTCTACCGCACAGTCAGTGTCTTCGACGGGGGTTTGTCTAAAACATCTATGTTGGCTATTGGATTCTCTCTAGGCTACGGGGCCCCTCTCATCATCGCAGTCATAACTATAGCTGTAACTGCACCCAAAAACGTGTACATCCGAGACGCTGAGGTCTGCTGGCTCAACTGGGATAAGTCCAAAGCTCTACTGGCATTTGTGATCCCTGCACTGACAATAGTGGTGATAAACCTGATAATTCTGCTTGTTGTGATTTACAAAATGTTGAAGAGAAGGGTAGGAGTCTCTGCACAAGCAGCTGAGAGGCATGTTATGGTGGTTATTGCAAGGAGTTTGGCTGTCCTCACACCATTTTTTGGATTAACTTGGGGTCTGGGAGCCGGAATCCTCGCTGACCCAAACAATAGAGGAATCAATATTTCATTTGCATTCTTCAATTCACTGCAGGTACAAATACAGTAGTTAACAATACTGATCTATATATTATTGTATGCTTTGGTACCTTTATTTTTAATTATTCTGCAGATTCTGAATAGCTAGTTTGTCGTCTTGGCTGATGATTCTCTGTCTTTCTTTTAAGGGTTTCTTCATATTGGTGTTTGGAACGCTGTTGGACAAAAAGGTGTGTGTCTCAATATTAATTTTTTTTAATCAACTGCCCAATTAACTAATTGGAAACCCCACTCTAAAGTAAATTTTGTTAATTCTTTAATATCGTATTGCTAATGTGTGATATATGACCTGACATGATGAAACTCCCAGCAATCCTGAACGCCAGATAAATGGTTGATGATGAATGGATGGATGATGAAACTCCAGAGACACAACAATTGTGATTTTACCAATATATAGAGACATTGTCTAAATTGACTTGCTCAAGCAAAAATTTTATAATTAGTTAGCTAATGTTGAAAAAGGTAGTGCATTTTAAAACAAAAACATACAAATTTGGATGCATTTTTACAGGTACTAGTGGGAAAGAGACATATGATGCATAAAGTCCAGTTTGAATATTGCATCCCATTTTGACAGTTCATCAGACGCAAAAAGTTTCATCCTCTGTCTTGACAATTAAAATTAAAATTAAAAATCACATTACACATTATAATACCAGAAATGTGTGCTTGCACATATTTGAGTAGCCAACACAGTGCTTCTAACTGCTCACGAAATGCATCTACTGACAAACCTGCATGAACTGCAACAATACTGCTATACACAAGTCAGACAAGTACACAAGTCAAACAACTTGTTTTAGCAATGGTTGCCTGTTATAAACATTAGTCAGTTATTGTTGTTTTATCAGCTAGCATGTTAGCTCTTGTCAGGTTCTGTCCTTGGCTATCACCTGTAAGCTACTGTAATGAAAGTAAATTGATAGTAGTCATGATTTTTAACATCCAGAACACTGGTAAAACACTTACCTCCGTGAACATAACATCATACTTGTTGACCCTTTTAAAATATGTTCGTTCATTGAAACAAAGTTGTTTGAGTTTTAAAGCAGTGTGCTCATCTTTGAAAATTAACTATTCAGGTGCGGTCAGAATTAAGAATAGGGTCACAAGCTTCTGAAAGCGGGACAAGGGTAAGGACAGTTTTCTTAATCCATACATTTTCCTGCTTGCAGATTTAAACCTTGTAGTGATTAATGTTTTTTCTTGATTGTTATAGAGCACCAGCGCTGGAAACTCATCAAGTGCATTTAGACTTTTCCGGAAATAGAGGAGAAGAAGAGGTATAACAACAATTAAGAAAAGAAAGAGACAAAAGCTCAAAGACTAAACTTCTAAATCCTAGTGTAGCCGTTTTATTAACTATGCTAGCAGCTTATGGTAGTTGTGTCGCATGTTGTGTTGGTCCTGTACTTTGGTCTAGATATAAATATCTCAACAGCTGTGGTACAAATTGACAAAACATTTTCTACAGTCATGTTTCTTAGAGGATGAATCCTAATGACTTGTGATTCCCTTCCTTTTCATCTATGCCACCAAGCAGGTCAAAGTTTTTACTTATCTAATAAAATAGTACAACATTTACTAGATGACTAGACTATGGGTATAAGAATGTTTTCCATGAGGCGTAAACCTCAGCCGCCATCCACAGAAAGTGTTTGAGCACCATCGCCATCAGATAGTAAACAGCGGACTGGTGTTTCAGTTTTGTGAATCTACTGCTGTGAGTCAGAGTCAAAATGAATTGATGGGCTGACTAGCCTAATTTGTATTGATTGCTGGCTAGCTAACATTAGCTTCGGTTAGCTTGAGATAAGCGGATGATACCTCAGGTCTGAAGTTTCACTCGTGTGAAACTGTGTCAAATGAAGAATATCCCGTGACTGATAACATCCAAAGGTTCACTGGTGTTTCAAAAGTGCTACATTCAGTTTGACAGTTTGAGAAGTTTTGGTGGAATAAGAAGAGAGGAGAGTAATATGTTGATGTACATTACGAAGACTTAATCATAACTAGGACATTTCTTCCCGATACCAAAAAATAATGTAATAAAAAAAGTAATAGGCTAATGTAATGAATTAAATCTCTCCAATCATATCACGTTACAACTGAAAAAAATAACAAAAACGAAGTTTAAAAGGCTTAGCCCACAATGGCACTCTACACAAAAAGGTGCATTGTGTCAGCAAAAATATTTTATCTAGGCATTTTTCACCATAACATCTATTCTGAACAAAAGTATACAGGAACAGGCACCTTTTTTTCCAGAAAAAACACCTAAAATAACATACTCAACCATTTGGCCTAGACGCATAATTCTGGTCTCCTTTGAAAAGTCAGAAGCTAAGGAATATAAATCCATTGTATATTAATATTTATTTTACTATTACAGACTACATGGAGATGCAAATAAAGAAAAAAATGGATATTTTCATTAACAAAAAGCTATATTTTAATGCACTAAACCATCAAAACCATCATGAGGAAGCTTATAATTCAACTGAATATCTTCTAATACACCTAGAATGCAATTGTAACTGTAAATCTGATGAAAATAAACTAAAATACAACAGTTATCATACCACATTTTCAAAATATGCCAGGCGAATGTTTTTATTATAATAATTATAATATTATATTATATAATCTAATATTTTTGGCAATATTTACTGTTAAAATGTTGACTTTTATTGGTAGATATCTTTTAAACACTTTTTCTGTCCATGCAACCAAGTTCCAAACAATGAGTATTCATCAACATTCCTGTCACCAAAAGCACACCAATCCTTTACAGGCCTGTAGATTGAGAACATCCCACAGTTAATTGTGTACACCTTGCCTATTTACTTGCACGTTTTCCTCTCTGCAGAAATGAGGAAAGCAGACTGGACAACAACACACTGGATTCTCTCACATACAGTATATGAGACTTTGGCCCAATCCCAATGTCCACCCTCACAGACTCACAGACTTTGAGGTGCGCTTCAGGGAAGTTCGTGAGGGCTTAGGGCTGTTCCACTGTCAAATGGCCAAGTGCGCGAGGGCTTTCTCACGGACATTTTGAGCCCTTTTTAGACCCTTTTCGGAAGTCCGCATTTCTGCAGACTTTGGCTGAGGGAATAGCCCACAGTTCATGGCGGTATGACATGAAACACTGGGGTTGCCAGGGGAAGCCCGGAAGCGAGAGAAATATCACGGCAAATCTGCGTTATAAGAGAAGAAGAAAACAGTAAACAAACAAGCATCAACACCTACAATGTTGTCATAATTGTTAAAAGTTTTCTTAACTTAAGATGCTGCATAGAACACATGAAGTCAGAGGAATGCAATAACCTTATTACATACTTAGTTTACTCAACTATTTATTTTAGTTTTTGCTAAAAGATGCTGTTTGACCGACAATAGTGTATTGATTATTGACAAATATATATTGACATTTAGGCTACCTCTCTTCCACTCTGTAGGGCAAGAGCCTGCAGGACTTAAAAATAAGCCAAAATATAAAATTAAAAGTGTGCAACGTGTTTCAGCATTTGAAGGTAACATGATAAAGTGGCAAAGTTCTGTCCCGTTCCTGTGTACAGCATTTTTAGCCCTTGCAGCCTCTTAAACTCAATCACTTTCCAAGTGACGTCAGTAAAGTCTGTAAGGTTTCAGGGTTCAGGGATTAGGGTTTAGGAGGGACATTAGGATTGGGCCTAAAACTATTACTATTAGTGAGGTGTGGTGGTGCTTCAGCCCCAGTCTTGAAGGGCTGCTATAATTTTACAAGCCACCAGATGTCACTGTGTTTTCTGACTCAGTGGTTCTTCTCTAAGATTCAGTCCAGAGTATTAAACACCACATTCGCTTGTTGGAGGTTATTGATGTGCTATTAGAGCAGCTCATATTATTACGGCATGGATTCAAATGTGGCAGATTTGTCTACTTAACATTCATTCTGTGAACTCGTCAAAGACAAATGGTCTTTGTCTAATAATTTTAGTTAAGTTAAATATCTGCAATAATAAAGACACAAGCTGTGCTGTATGATTAGTACTAATTAGCATTTGTTGCACACTAAACTAAGATCATGACTGTGGTTAACATTAAAAGTGAATGCCACTTTTCACATCATACCGTTGGCTATGGTATATCCCAAAGTGGGATATACCACAACTGTGTAAACAACACAGAGGTAACATGGCTGCAAAGCCTCAATCACAGGCATTATTATAGCTAATTTTAAAAATGTCTTTGTGTTTGTGTCTGATCTAATGACGAGAGCTTGTCCCATCCTTCCCATTCTCCTGAGACTGTGTGAATGTAGCATAAACATCAGTGTAATAACATGACAATTGTGAGGATGTTACCATGCTGACTGACCATTTAGCTCAAAGCACTGCTGTTAATGCACAGCCTCACAGTGGCCCTAGCACGGCTGTAGACTCTTAGTCTTGTATTAGTATCATTTGACATATTGTTTTTGCAACAGATTTAAACACTTTGTTTTGTTGCTGTTTTTCAGATGGTTACAACATGTCATCTAGTGCCTCTGGTGCAACTCACTCCTACTCCAACACATGATGATCTTTGCAGACAGAATGACAACCAACCAAGCAAACAAGCTGTTTCACAGTTTCTTTTTTTCTTTTCTTCACCTCTGCTATAACAAGTAAATGTATTATGGTTAGATATTAAGTATAATGTAACATGGAAAAAGAGTCAGGCTTGTTATCTGGAAAGACTATGCATTAATAGAGTCATATTTTGTAATTTTGTAATTTGTTTTGCTCACAACAACACTATGTAATACACACCATCAAAATGATTTTTTAGTATTATATGATGTATGCTGGATGTATTGTATTAATTGTACTGTAGTAGTTTGTGTTTAATCCAGGTATCCATAGATCCTGAAAGTTTTCCAAGGTCTTGAGTTAGATTTTTTAATATTAGGTTCATAAAAAGTATTAGTTTAGATTTTGAAAGGTCTTACATGTGAGATGATGTCTAGACTCATGAGAAATCACATTGACCCACAGGTTTTAACATTACTTATATAAAGATGAAATCAGTTGTTCTTTGGGTCTAAGAAGTTAATTTTAACATGTTTAAAAACAACTTGAATTCATAGAGGGGAGCACCTGTGTAGTTACAAGAGTGTGTGAGAGGGAGCACTGTGTATACATGATGAAAAAAAACGTACCTGTCCTTTTTGATTTTGAAAAGTGTTTAGATATCCTGTTAATATGTCTATAATCAGTTAATCAGTTATAAAGATTGTGCTTGTGATTAATTAAACCCTTTCAAAAACCCATCAAACCTTGCATTTCAGTTTCTGCTTTACACACTCTGTTACCTGCACTATCCTAAAAGAGGTTTGTCTGCCTTTAATAGTTGTACTCTTTCTTTAAATCTTAGAAAGCGATGCAGCTCTTCAGTTTACTATATGATCAAGTAGTGTGGTTTAGTAGTAAGTAATAGTAGTAAATAACTGGTTGTATAGGTATTTTAATGTTCAAAACTGACATTTTACTTCTTTATTTTGATTTGTTTTGCACCAGTTTATAACAGAAGCTAAGCTAGTTGTACTTCTCAAATAGAGTATTCTATGATATTATTTACAGAAATCCAACAATTCTCACCACAAGCAGAAACCTTTAGACTCAGGCTGCACAGCTATCTGACTCAACCGGTGGGGTTATTAAGTAGTATTACATGTAGATTGCTATTACACAATATAGACACGTAGTAGTTTAAACACTGCACAACTTATTTACTTATACACTTATTTAGATACTAGTGCTTATTTTCTGGTTACTAGTCACTATTCCATTAGTGACTAGCATTGTTGGGAGCGTTACTTGAAAAAAGTAATTAGTTATAGTTACTCACTACTTGTTCCAAAAAAGTAACTGAGTTAGTAACTGAATTACTCTGTAATAAAAGTAACTCGTTACCAGGGAAACTAACTATTTGCGTTACTGTTAAAAAAAAATCTCTGCTGCTTCATCGAATCTCTGTTTAGCTGTGTGTGTGTGTGTGTGTGTGTGGCGCGTGTGCTGGCATGTGTGTAAAAACACTGGCTCTGATTGGCTACCAAGAAACATGACTCTGCCTTAGCCAACATAATCGCTGGTTGAAAGGCACCCGAGCTTCTCTTGTCCCTCGTCTCTCGCCGCCGACAGAGTTCAGCAGGCAGGCGAGAACAGAAACAGGTGAGCGCCACGTTGCGCCTAGAGAACCTGATATGGAGGGCGCAGCGTACCGGTCCACTTCAAGCACTAATTACCTCGTTATTAACCCACCTCCTGACTAGCTGTGTGAGCCAGCTGGTGCGTTCGGATAATCAGATGGCGTTACTATGTAATAATCTGTGTATACCTGAGAGAACATGCACTGTACCTGAAGTCTGTTTCCCCAGTTCGCACACTAGTGACTGGAAAAGGACAAAATGGGGAAAAGACTCAATTTAACTGTCCTAAGAAGCTTTCTTTTCCATCAGCATCCTCTTCCTGGCTCAGGAGCAAAGGAAAAGGTAAGGACACACACCTACTGCCGATGGTGAACTCCAAATCCCAAGCCATGACCGATGGAAGGGCATGAACAAGCCCATTGGGATTCAGAATTGTTTGTGAAAATAAATGTAGTTGCAGAAGAATCGTTTAACCGTAAAAAGACTGATGGTGAGGAATGGGTTACATTAAAGAGAGAGTGAAATGATAATAGTGGACGAGGCAACAGTGGGAAAAACAGCTGGAGAGCACATCCTAGACACAACAAAGCAATGCTACAGATGTGGAGGTTATGGGCAGAGATCACGTGAGTGTTCCACGCCCAAGTTCAACGAACAAGAGGAACAAGGACCAGAAGATATCTGGACAGACGTGCCGCCTGGGGTCTCACCTTGCAGTCTCCAGTCAGTGTTTTTCCAGTCAGGTCAAACATAGGATGCAGCAGAGACATGTCACAGCAGTGAGCATCACATAGACACATACTCACTAGTAGACACCGCTGATGAGAGTGATAAACCAACAATATGTACAGTTAACACTTAAATTTTCAAACACCCCACCCCCCAGTTTGACACTATATATGTACAAGGTGTAAATGTGATATTTTCTTGTAGACTCAGGTCTAAAGTGCCCTAATTCCCCTAAAACATCAAAATATTTTTTAATGATTTTCTCCTGGAACATTCCTGACCAGTATTGGCCAAGGTACTTAAATGTAATATAGTAAATCCCTACTTTTGAACTAGGCTACATTTTTTTTATTCAGTATTTTTTTAAAACGTTACGTTGCAGTAGACGTAGAGTTTTACATTGCTGTGCTGCTTTGGCAGATGTTTCAGTGACAGCTTAAAAAGGAAATGCAAATCTGATGCTGTCCTGTTTTCCCCATGTGCAAATGCTTTCACCACTATAAAAAAAATCTCTGGACATTGATCGATGGTCTCAACCATGTATCATAAGGAGGGATCTGAATTATTATAAATATTACGGTGCACACCGAGGGTTTTGGCGTTTTAACTTTTACAGGATTCTTTTTTGTTTTCCCTTTTTAAGTATTGTGAAATTGTTGTAACAAATGTGTATCTTCTACTAACAAAAATTACAATTAATGACCATAAAATCCACCCATTTTGGAACAAAAAGCTAAATAGTGACACTGTGTCACCAATGACCATTCGTAACTAAGGAATGAGAAGTTTTATAGGGATAAGTAACATTTTTTCCCTCAAAATAGTTTTAAAATGCCTGGTTGATAATACTGACAATGTTGTGTGTATAACCATGTTCTGAAGTTGTACCCTAAAAGTCTGGAGCAGCGTTTTTCTCAGCCACTAAATGGGAGGCGAAAAAGAGTGGCATCATGCTTAGCATTTAGGATCATCCCAGGTGATACGAACAACTTCAACTGCCACCACAGGAGTTAAGAGGAACAATTGGGCCATTACATCCCAACGCTAGGTTTTTTCCCTGTGATGCCTTTTCCTACCATAGGAAAAACCACACAGAGGAAATGGAGGGAAAAGTCAGATGTAAAAAAATGGCTGCAGGGTTTGATCTTTGTCCTGGTCAGTGCAGTTTGGTGTCTCAATCCTGGTCACCAGGTCTACAACAAGATGAGTCCTGCTTATACAAGTCTAGGAGTCTGCAACAAACAGACTCCAGTACTCATACACCTGCAACACCTACATTGATCACTGATTTCTCTGGCAGTCGCTAGTCAAACTGATGTCATTTACTCTGAGGCCCCATCTACACAACTCTGTTTTAGTTTAAAAACAGAGTTTTAAAACAAATACAAATCTCCGTCCACACCAGCGTTTTTGCTGCATATCATAGTCTGTCCTAAAACAACTGAAAACGCACTAGTGGGCGTTTAGTAGGCTACATTAGGCACGCGTGTGCCGGTGTAAATATCAAGCAGACGGTCTGTTCCATAGTTACATATGAAGAACCACACCAGATTTTATTTTGCATGGATCAATGAGTTGGGACAAGTCTCAAGTAAAGTTTGAAGTCACTGCGTGTGCAACTGAAGTGCGACTCAAGTCCCCATCTCTGTGAAATAGTGACTAGTAAGTTTTAAGGAGTAACTGTTGAAACCGCTTGCTTCACTACACAATATAGATGTCTTTGACATAGCATCAGAACTGTTGCTTCTTTGGATTTTGTTGATAACATTATTACATTTTTTTCAAGTTAAAAAAGCTAAAAGTTGTAAACTGTCAAACGCCCAAATCTTACATATTGTACCTTAAAGGCAGTTGAGTGGTGCCAGTGGATCAACAATGCAGAACATTGTTTTCAGCTGCAGTAATATGGAATAGAAAATATTGACTGAAATGAATCCGTTTGGCAAACTACTGTAATGTTCTCTACACTCACAGTCTTGGTCCCTGTGTAATATTAAGATACTGTTTAAGAGACGCAATGTTTTTATCTCTAAATACCATTAAAAAAAAACAAATTTACTTGGAATCACTACTATGACTATGATCTTTTTTACACTTGGGCTTTTGTACAGATTAGTGGTTTTAGTTAGCTTCAGAGGTGCTTCTAGGCAGATTTGTTACATGTGGACAGAACCAGACTAGCTGATTTCCTGTTGCCAGTGTTTATGCTAAGCTAAGCTTATTTAATGTACACATATGAGTGGTATCAATCTTCTTATTTTTCCTAAAATGTCAAACTTTAAAAGAGGCATTTCTATAAACCATAACTCACTCTGCCAACTTACATTACAAATAAGTTCTTTAGATTAAAAAGAAAAACTGCTAAAATTTGAAGAAGCTGTAAAGGATAGGTAACACAAAACTAAACCACTTGCTTTACCATTATGTCATGTTCAGACCATTATCACTTAACTCAGTCCAACAAATGTTTAACACTCCAATCAAGCTTACTCCCCAAATGGAGAACAACTTTCATAAGTTGCCTCTGCATTTGATATTTCAAAAATCATTTGCTCTAATACAAACCTGTGCATTTGGATTTGATAATAAATAAAAAATGGTCACAGTGATCAAAAGGTCACATTGTTCATGAAGAATGCCTTAATGATGAATTCCACTACTGTTGTTTGATAGTTTAATTAGTACAGGCCTCCCTACCGTCTATGTTCACACTGCAGGCCTTAATGCTCAATTACGTTTTTTTTCCCAGATCCAATTTGGTTTTTTTTGACAGTTCACATTATTGTTTAAATGTGACCCATGGTGGCGTGGTGATGACGCAATGGATAAGATGCATGCCTTTGGTGTAAGAGACCCGGGTTCAATCCCCCACTGTGACCCATCTACCATTGTGTCCCTGAGCAACACACTAAACCCCATAGTTGCTCCAGAGGCGTTCAACCTCTGACATGTATAGCAATTGTAAGTCGCTTTGGATAAAAGCATCAGATAAATGTAAATATCAGACTCCAGTATCTGTCAACACTCGATCTGTCTGCAGACTGAAATGAAGCGCAGAAGTATAATTATGGCTTTTTTGTTCACTGTGGCTCCATCTACAGCAGAAATGTGACAACAGCTGCTCTAGAGTGATAGCAAAGTCGCATCAGTTCTGACCCAAGTGTCCAGACTAAGGTTGCATTTAAAAAGATTTGGACCACATATGGTCCAAATCCAAAGTGGCCCAATTCTGAACTAGAAAAGATCAGATTCCATGTGACTTGCCCTGTTCACACTGTCATAAAAAGATCAGATCTGAGTCGCATATGAGCAAAAAATTGGATTTGGTTCACATTGACCTGCAGTCTGACTGTAGCCTAAGTCTACAAGGATCATTACATCATCATAGTGTATTGTCACTGTTATATCTAAAGGTCTTGCATTCAAAATCTTATTTAAGTCAGAATGTAAGAAGCAAAAAAATCAAGGAGACCTAATTTAGAGCTTTATTGGATGGTGCGACAGCAACCACCTTTACATCAATACAGGAAAAACTAAGGAGCTGGTTGAAGACTGGTAGAAGACTTCTGACGCAGCAAGTGTGAGAGGGTAGCGATGGTAAACACCTATACGTTTGTTGGGGTGGAACTAAACAACAAACTGGACTGGTAGGACAACGGGAAAGGACAGAGCAGGATGTTCTTCCTGAGAAAGCTCAGGCCCTTCAGTGTTTGCACCACGCTGCTAAGGATGGAGCACTTTCATCCACAGAGCAATCAAAATGCTTAAGAGGCTCATTTATGCCGTCAGCTGTTAGCCTCCACACCGATACAGCACCCAATAAATTCCACCAGGGGCATGGCACAAAATCCTGGGCCCTATAGATAAGCAGCCTCTGTAGGCCCTGGTCCTCCATGTCTCTCATACATCTTTTGAAAAATGTTAAGAAATAACTGAGCTAGCAACTGTACACATGAATCTGTAGTTGTGATTAAGGTAGTCACTAATGAACTCTTCATACAAAACAAAGTAATAATAATCTGAAACATAGAGGACTGATGTTCAGTCTCTTAGCCTGCTTATAGTCTAAAAACACAGTAAAATGGGCTACTTGATGTTGAAATTGCTACAAACAATTGTTTAGGAAAACTTTTAGTTGTCACTCTATATGTTTCATGTCCTCAGTAACAGTAGGAGATGATGAGGAACCTGCTGCTGCTCCACTCTCTGTAGCTGTTTCTCAAACTGAGGGGGCCGTGTGTTTCCTGATGTTGAGCTCTGCTAGGTGATGTTGGTAGATATAATAGCATATGACATTGTAGCTATAAAGCTGATTAATTTATGATGCTGATTTTATTATATCAGATGATTTTATTACAGTTTTATTTCTAAGAAAGTAGTTTTAAAACATTGCAAACAAAAACACACTTTTTATTCCAGGCTTTTCAAGGCCCCCGCAGTAGGGCCCTGGGTAATTTGTCCCACTCTTCTCCCCACTACGATGCCCCTCCATCCCACCTCCACAACATCACAACACTCTGCTTGTCTCCGCCGATTGAGACTCCATCCCACTAAGCACAACTCATTTTTGCAAATGAACATAATCTGGCACTTTGCACATGTACAGATACACACAAGGATACCATGTTATATTTCTATCGTATGTAGTGTGAATATTTTATAAATTTGAATTTTGATTCTACTTTTATTTCTTTTGTCTACTTTTACTTGTATTTTATTCTGTCCTTTACTCTTTGGACTACAAGAAAAAGCCAAAATTGAGCTCTGTTAGTTGATTTGGTAGACAAATGTCATTGGAAAGTTGGCAGGCTCTGTGCATATGCTGAGCCGTCCAGCTGGTGTGGAGACATGTCATACAGTACATGCAAATGGTCTTTCAACGCAAAGGACTTCAGTGTATCCCATAACACGCCCCCCAACACACAGACACACACATCACCCTCAACACATACACCTTGTCCAGACTAAACCAGTCTTTTTGACACAGTCGCTCACCTTCTCTGTTTCAAGCTCTGATGTGTACGTGATAGTTATGGAGAACGGATCTCTGTTGCAGCAACGCTGAAGGATTAATCAACTGATTTCTGTGCAATGTGTAAAGCCAAGGTTAGAGTTTATATATTTATATATATATATATATATATATATATATATATATATATATATATATATATATATATATATATAAACTGTGAGAGAGATGAGATCTTAACAGGCGCTAGATCTTCACATAGCACTGTACTATAGACAGTATTGTCCCTAATTCAGTTTTATTAGTTTATCAGTATTAATACTATCAGTGTAAATAGCATCTTAATCATGGTAGAAGCACAAAAAGCAAGCACTAATCACCAAATCAACAAAATCTAAACATGTCGGCAAAGTCAGGTAAAATGCTGTAATTCTTAAATGCTCCCTGTGAGAGTTCCTAGATGCACGACAAGAAATAAAAGCGATCCACAGAGAGCTTTGAAGAATGTAGTAGAAGCACAAAAAGGACAATTAAAAACAAGTCATTAACGTGGGGCAGGCTACACGCTTCGCTGCTGAAATGCTTCTGAAAGGCTTCCTGTGGAAGTTGACGTGTGTAAAAAAAACACTGTGCACACACAGCCTACGCCTGTCCCTTAGAATTCCCATGATGCATGAGCGTGAAGGGAGTTTTGTTAAAATGTGCTAACAAGTTTGCCATTTGTTTGAAATACTAATGTTACTTCATGATTAATGTTTATTAAAACGTGCCTCCTAACCATAAAATAAAGGTTGTATTCTGTAAATTCATATTTTGAGGAATTATAGTTTTTGAACAGGGTTATTCCATTGCTTAACTGCCTTGACTATTAAATTACAATGGATTCTATGTAAAAAGACAAAACAACTCATATCATGTTACCGAGTGTAAAATTAAGACAACTTTAAAAATGGGCAGTGAAGTTGACATTCTTATCCTAAAATTTTACAAATAACATTGCATTTTTGCATTTTTACATATTAACTGCCGCAGAATGAAAAATAAATGTATAAATCTGCATAGAAACAGAAAAAAATGTTGGAGGAACACCTTTAAATTACATAATTAAATGAAGTCTGCTGTTTTCAAACAGTATTCTTTGGTAAATTCATAAGATTATAAAAATTCAACCACAAGATATCTAAAGATACAAGATAAGATACAGATATCTGTATGTAAAACACACACAAAAAAATAATACAAAATTACCTTAAAAGAAGTTATCTTAAAAGCTTTAGGTCTTTATTTTATGGAATTATCCAATCTATTTACAGTAAACTCCTGTTTAATATCATTTTTGAACTGTACAAAAATTAAGATCATTTAATAAAAGCTTGCAGGAAAAATCCTTTATACTTTTAATAGTAATTACTTTATATAAACATTATTTTACTTGTATCAACATTGTTTATAGCAATTTAAAGGAACTAACTATATTTAACTTATTATGTCCCATTATTTTATGGGGTATACTTTACATCAATTTTGTTATTAAAAACTATTCAATATATTCTTTTCCCAATAATGTATGAGTTTCCTTTGTATAATCATTATTTTATTGTAATAAAAATGTAATTGTTATCCAGTCCATGGCCTCAACCACTCTACAGCTCAACCCACAAACAAGTGTTCTCTTAAGTTTATTTGGATTAATGTCATTCTAATAGAAACTGCAATACTCTAATACTCTAAAGTAATTACTGGAATAATAACCATATTCTCATTTTGCGAAAGCATAAAAAACACGTCGTACAAACCTGACATAGATACTGCAGAATTTATTTTATTAATTTTATTTATTTATTTATTTATTTTTTTCTTTTAAAACTAAGTACCTCTTTCACACTGGACTGAGTTTGCTCATAAAACATTCCTTCACTAGAACAGAGGTTTCCTGACAGTCCTGGATACCGGAATATTTAAATACAACCTTCACAAATATAACTTGTTGATAACCAGTGTTATGACCTGGAGTCATATAGGTTTGGGTGTGAGTTTCAGTTACATGTATTTCTGCCTGCTGTTACTCTCCCTGCCCTAGGGAGGAGCTGTTGTGTTTGACTATGTTTCAGGTGGTGGACAGCGGATCAGACTGGAGAATTTGCTTTATATGTGTGAAGGCCGCAGTCCTCTCCTCCTTTTCCCATACCTCTCCAGTCAGACGGGGGTCCGGGGAACCTCATGGCGTGGTGCACCATCTGTTGTAGTTTTTCCCCATCTGCTAAGAGATAAAAGCGTAACTTTGGAAAACAGTAGGGGAGAGCTGCCATTTATTTTGAATATTGTTTTTTCCTGTTTTCTGGCCAGGGTGTCAGGTTACTATGTTGTTTTTCTTTTCATATTTCCTTTATTGTTAGTGTTAGCTAGTTGGGATGGGGAAAAGGTGGTTTTGTTTGTTATTTTGGCCAAGCTCTCCCTGATGACTTTGTTTCCTATATCAGCTGTAAATAAATCCATGTTACTATCAGACAGAATATTCCGTGGCACTTTGATGATTTTTGGGAAGTGGGGAAAAGAGAGAAGACATAATTTTGCGCTCAGGTTTTCCCTACGCCAGGTGTAACACCAGACATTAGGCACAGTTCCATTAAAGAGGTGGTATTATCCTTTTTGGCTTTTTCCCTCTCCTTTATTGAGTTCTATATCTTTTTTGTGCATGTAACAGGTTTGCAAAGTGAAAAAGCCCAAAGTCCAGCCCAAAGGGAGGGATCTTCTACTGAAAGCACTGCTCTGACCTTCTTGAAAACAGCTCGTTTGTAGTCCAGACCTTCACTTCCTTTACTTGTGATGTCACAATGAAAACGCGTCATAAAGCTTGCCAAGCGGCTGGCGGGGTCAGGCACGCCCTCAAACCAAGCTAGTCTCAGCGGAGGCCCTTTGGCTCGACTTCGCCTTTGTTTGGGTTTCCATTGTAGAAAAGTTGTACCTGTACCTGCTTCCAGGTACTTTTTTTCGTATCACCTCACCCTGTCAAGGTTCCAAGCAAGCTGAGGGATACTAAAATGTAACGTGAAAACGTGACCGACTGCTGATCGGTCATATTCACTATTCACTGCATCATCATTGCGTGCGCCAGACAGAATAAGCAATAAAAAGTTTCATATTTTACAGTTTTTGTGTGGAGTTTCCTCACTAAATCCACTTCTGAGAAGTTTTGAGGTGAGAAATCAGCTAGATTTCCAATATTGACAGTTTTACAAGAAGTGATGGCAGAACAAAAATGTGATGAATATTTTCAAAGGAGCTCCGCAAGTGGCTGCGGGGAAAGCCTGCGCCAACCCGCGGGAGGAGCGTGTGAGGCTGGCCAGCCGCATGCTCACAGAGCCATCTGCTCCCGCCGTCACACAGACCACTGCAGCAACAACGACAGAGGAAAACACAGCTGGAGTTAGCTTCAGCTGGAAGGTTCATACCGCTTATCTGTCTTTACATTCTGAGGAATATTGAAACGTTTTAACTTAAAAAAGAGAAGTTGCAGCAATGTGCAGCAATGTTCAGAATGAGAAAAACATGGTGTTTTTAAATTAAACTATATAATTCTGTTCTGGTACAACCAGATTTTTAAGATTTTGAACCTGAAAATGAGCATAATACCACCTCTTTAATTATTATGGATTAAAAAAATAAACATAACAAAATAAAAGTTTTAAACAGTTATAACAACCTGTTAGCACACAGCTTTAAAACATAAACAGTCAACCATAATAAAACATGTTATGTTAAGTCTTAATCAGTCTCCAAAACTTTTTCACACTTGAACCTGGCTTACAATATTTCTTCAAGTCCAGAGAGGCCCAGAATTTAGAGGGCTGCGCCTATACTCATAGAATCTGGAGTTACAAAACGTAATTACTGTTGTACTTTATATTGTCTTCGCCTTCTAAGGCTATCGCTAGTGGTTTAGAGCCGAAGCAGGATGAGTCAATGCCTCACTGACCTGTATGATACCACCAAGCACAGACCCACCTGACCAGAGCCAATGTAATAAGTCACCTAGTCACTCGCAGCACACAGCATCCGTGGTGGCATACGCAAACCCACCCATGGCGCATTCTATATGCTGGGGATCGGATAGATGCCCCTGCAGCTGTGCAGGTGCAAATAAGGTCAAACACTGCAAGTGCACCAGCTGTGCACAGAGCAGGGAGAAAGCGCACCGCACACTCCGAGAGGACAGTCACTTAGACAGTACGCTCAGTACTGAGTGAGTCAGCGAGAAACAGGAGACATCCCATAGGTAGAAACGGACGAACAAGCATGGGGAACACCAGGAGGCTGCCATGCAAATGTCGTCCACTGTCATCTCACCGTGCAATGCCACAGAGCAAGAGTGTGAGGAAGTAACAACAAGCTGATTTTCTCCAATTCTTATTCATTATTATCTAATTATTATCCAATTCTTACTATGTATTTACACATAAACAAGGCAGTACAAGGTGGAAGTATAAAAGTATAAAATTGATGGCCGAATCATGGTACGTCCTCTTTCTTTTGTAGTTTATGGTAATACAAGAAAAAACAGAACGGTAATTAACTTCGCACATCTATAAACAAGAGACAGGTGCGTCGGAGGGGGACAAAAAAGTCAAACGTAGCCAAAGACAACTCCCGCACACTGTCTACCTTGCAAAGAATGTATTCTTCAGGCAAATGGTAAAGAAAAAAACAACACATAAAATAATTGTTACTGAGTGCTGTAAAGGTCATATTAAGTTGATTCCGCTTCCACTCATAAAACATGCCTTAATAACAATCACATTTAACATAAACATAAAATAAGCTTTACCTGCGGTTTGAGTTTTGTTTTTTTTACATTTACAGTTATTAGCTTCTATGGCATTTCACACTGCATAAATTAGCCTAGCAGCTGGTGGACTTTTCCTCACCTCATAGCTTATTAATGTTAGGATTTGGGTTTTGTGCGGTTGTTTTTCCTGTGTTTATTTGATATTGTCATGGTTTGGGGTTTTGTAGTCTTGTTTAGTTAGTTCTTAGCCCTGTGTTTATTATTCATCCGCATCTTGTAGTTACTTAATATTTGTCTTGTCTCCTTTCTTAGTTCCTAGTTCAATGTCTTATTAGTCCTGTACATTAGTTATTGTCCTTAGTGTTTACTCCTTGTCTTGTGTTCTCTGTTTAGCCTTGTGTGTACCCTTGTTCATTTACTGGTTCTGTTCAGCTTTCTTGTACCGGTCTGTCATTTGTTCCCTGTGTCTTAGCTCCTAGTTTTGTGTCTTAGTGTTTACTTCTGGTCTGTGTTCTGATGTGTTATTTTACCCATGTCTATCTGAGTTCTGTTTTACCTTAGCTTCTGTCTGTTTTCCTGTTGGTGTTAGGTTTGTGGTGATCTGTCTGTTTGTGTATTAGTTAATATTTCCTCCTCTGGTCTGTTATGTGTTCAGTAACCAGTGTTCCGTCTGTTCCCCCAGTTGTCACTTTGTCGGCCTGTGTGTGTCTCTCTCTCTCTGTTTTCCCCTGGTGTCTCTGTCTGCCTCGTTAGCCTCATGCTCCTCACCTGTATTGCTTCCTCCCAGCTCGTTACCCAGGTGTGTATAAATACTTGTCTGTTCCCTTAGTCTGTGCCCGGTCATTGTTCGTGTTACCCCCCTGTCTGTCGTGCCTATACTCTCTGTTCCTGTTGTCACCCTGAACCTTTGGATTTGGATTTCTGTTGCGATTACTTTGTTTATGGACTCTGTTCTCCAGCCACTCTGTCTGTAAGTGCGCTTGCCTTTTGTTTGCCTTTTGCCACAACAAACCCACCTTTTGAACTGTACCACCTCTGCCTTGAGTCCTGCATTTGGGTCCTCCAACCTGCCACACCACCATGAACCTTAACAATTAAATTATATGTATTATTTATACAGTGTCTTACTCACTGCTAGTTAAGTCACTGCATCTCCTGACAGAACTCCATGTGTGAATTTTAAACCAGAATGTACGTTTTGTTGAAACAGTAGCTGACAGGAGTCGTTTTCAGATTATAGAAGCTGAAAGTTTAATTCTGTTTCCTCTGTTTTCTCTGTCTGTCCTGTAAAGTTTATTACTGCAATTGTTTTTTTATTTATACAGCATAGATGGAAATGTCGGAAGACACTCATAGTACTAAAATCTAACACAGGAAAGCTACAAGAACCGGCGGAGGGGGGGTAAAATGCCCATGAAGCGGGGAGTTTACCCAGAAACAACACATTTAGGCAACAGGGAAAGCTATGAACTCAGCAGAAAAAAGTATTGTCTGTTAATTGAATATAGAGGGACAACTTAGAGGGTGTTATCTGATAACTTATTTCTCAGCGTGAGAAATACAAGGTGTGGTGTGTGAACTGGTTGAAATGCATACCTCACGGTGAATGAGACTTGAGAGCCCTGCTTGCAAATATGAAGAAGTAGGTATGCAGCACATCAGGGTTGTCTTGTAATGAAAGACCAGCTGGCCTTGGCAGCTGTCCAAAGGCCTTTAAAACTGTCATGCCACAGTGTCAATGTCACAGTAGCTGTTCCTTCTCAAAATGGTATTGGACCATAAGAAAAGAAAAACTAAGACAAGAGAGAAGAAGAAAGAGCAGCATATAATTGGTATCATTGTCTCTGTTATAGTTACTTAGTGATGCCTGGTCTATGTCAGGGAGGGTGTTGTGCTTGATATCTAATTGAAAAAAGCTACCTAGAAAAATCCAGTCTAACTTTAGATCATGTCATATTACAGAAACGGTCCTGGTCAGAGTATGGGATGATCTGAGACAAGGTTTTGAGACAAAAGTTCATCTGTACTGATCCTTTTGAAACAGCTGACAACAGCTTCTGAATAAAGTGCCTTTAAAAATTATTTGGATGCTGACTCTGTTCTAAGCTGTTTGCATTCAAATGAACTGAAATAACTGAACAAATTGTTTTAGGAATTAAGTATCCTAAAGAAATAAAGCCCACATCATTAATAGAACAACAAAAACTCTAAAGCATAAATTTCATTTACACAAACACTCACAGTGCGATACGATCTACACTCATACCAAGGTCACTTAACTTGTCAGACAGGTGTGTGACTCGGCCAATAATTTCAGGAATTTGACTGATGTCCTTACTTACATGTTGGACTATTGGTCTGTGTATCTTGAGACATACAGCAAAATGATTGTTTCCTGAGAAGAGGCCTTGCTGGAAGCCAGAAGACAATGAGAGGTAAACAAATACAATTAAAGTTTTAAAACTGATAGGTGGTTATTACCACAATCCTTTTTTTGCTTTTAGGCAAAATGTAGAAGGGTATGCAAAAAAGAGTATGTAAAATTGTTTTTAACAACAACCATTTTATATTGAACCCATTTTACTTAACAGGTTTCAGTATTTCAGATTATTATTAAGAGTATTTGTCGTCTCCTCGCTCAAACTGGAGGTTATTCTGCTCCGCCATCCTGCAGACCGTCCTAAAGTTCTTGGCTGCAGTGGAAAAGTAAAAAAAAAAAGAAGTAATTTTCTAACCACTTTTTCTTGACCTCGATGGAAAACTTCATGAGGTCGAGGAAAGATGTGACGGATAATTCATAAGGACTTTGGAAAAGACAACTATGGGGTGATCCAAATGGACTTATCTAGCCTACGTAATTATGCACGTAATTATGAAATTACAAAAAAAGCGTCTTTGACACTTTGCCCCATACGTTTTTACCATGTTGCTTTAATGCAAGCTATCTATAGGTGGACAACACGGTGGAAAATTTATTACCAAGGTTGCAATAATAGAAATGGCTGTCACATTGAGAATGCATGCTCACACTCACCGTCCTGCCCACCCATATTTAACAAACATGAATCCAAATTATTGTATGTAAATAAAACATTACATTTACTCAGGGGATCATCCAGCTTGATCACTGCCTTTATTAAGGCGAGGGTGTCAGCATCTGAGACTGTAGTAAAGTAAAATTAATGAAAACAGCTGAAGGCTGGCAATACATTGGCCAAAAATAACTAATGCAAACTGAGTACATAACCTTAGACTACACATTTCAAACTTGATCATTTTAAGACTAGTAGCACAGCCCATGCATAGGTCTTTTTTCTTGACTGTTCAAAATATATGCTTATTATAAAGTTATGGCATAACAGCGAAAAGGCTTAAAGCTGATGGTAACTTACATGGTCATCGATGTCCTTTATCCATGATGGTCGATGTTTTGGGGTTTTTTTAGTGGTGGGCCGTTATCGGCGTTAACGTGCTGCGTTAACGTGAGACTCTTATCGGGCGATAAAAAAATTATCGCCGTTAATCTATTCTCAAAGCTGGGTTGGGAGCTGGGTCTATACTACGCAAGCTATGATGACTTTCACCTTGATATTTTAGCGCAGATGTATACCTAGCCGAATTGCACTGTAGGGGGCAAGAACGAGTCTTCGAACCTGTGTGTTTGCCTACTGTGAAATTACCACATCAAACGTGACGTGCTAACATGGATGCAGCTGTTGCTGCGTTCCATTTACCTCGGAGGTCGGAGCTGGGAATGACGTCACACCCGAGTTGACGGCGCTCCAGTTACAACCTCGCTCAGCCAGCTGTTTGTTTACAACCAGCCTGGTTAGTTATTGATACGCCGGTTGATTAAAAAACGCATTGTGCGGTATATACTCACACTTACTGTAGCAACACATCCACAGACAGCTGTTGGACAGCACTTTGTGTACGAACATTTCTGAAGCCGCTGGTGTTGTGCCGAATTCTGCCTGCCTGCCGAGAATTGCATGCACCTTGCGGGTGCTAACGGGCATCTATGCTGAGAAAAGAGGTGGATGCAAATCACAGGGAGCCTACAAAATCTGATCTGCTGAATTATGCATCCAACTCTTTAGGTCCTTCTCAGACACTTTGCTGTGCTCATTGATCAAACAGCTTTATCACCACATCTATGTACTGAATGTCAAGGAATGGTCCTTCTAGCCTACTAAGTGTATTAAAATATTAAAGACTCTAAACATTCATAAAATATATACTTCAAATCAATTTATCACCATTGATGAAGTCCACAAAGAATTTTACAGCATTTAAAAGCATTATTTAGAGGTGCATGCAATTCTCGGCAGCCAGGCAAAACTCGGCACAACACCTTGTGCAATGCGGAATTAGTTTACTGTAGGAGTTCTTCCAGTCTCAAGTAGCCTACCACCTAAACACAAAGCACATCACACGCTACACACAAGCACATCTTATTGAACATGATTTCTTTTCATCACCAGTTATCATAGTACAACAGCTTTCTCAAGCAGTTTGTGATGCATTTTGGAAACAGGAGATGAGCCCTGGTCTACTGTGCCACCTGGCTTGAAACCCGTTCGCACACATATTCTGAATGCCTTCGGTAGATTAAAAAAATTAATCTATGCCCACCACTAGTTTTTTTTATTGTAGAAAATTTAAACACAGCACTTCAACTATCCAAAACAAAAGTTTTGATATGTACAGATTAGATTACAGCAAAGCCAAAAGAAGATTAGATTACAGCAAAGCCAAAAGAAACAAGGAAAATGTGGTTGTCGTAATTATATAATAAGTATTATAAATGACCCCAATAAAAAAATGTTTGCGCACGCCTGTCCTCATGTATTGCAAGGATTTTGCAAAATGTGGTTGATGGACTTAAGTATGGTGCGTCGCTTTATTTGTTGATGCTGCAAGGAACTGTGGGACAGCAATATCTTCTGTACTTTCTATGCTAAAGGAGATAAGAAAGGAAACTTTAAAAGACCTTTCCTTAGCTTTTAGAGAATTCGACCAGTCCTTATCATGATTGCCATTTAAAGGTCCAGTGTGTAATATTTCTGAGGATCTATTAAGAGAAATGCGACATAACATCAATAACTATGTTTTCAGTGGTGTATAAAGACCTTACATAATGAACAGTTATGTTTTTATTGCCTCTTGTGCTGCCATGTTTCTACAATAGCCCAAACGGAGAAGCAGAGCTACTGAACGTGATTCATCCTACATTGAATATGTACAAGAAGAAGAAGAAATGTTAGAAGTAGTAGTAGTTGTTGTAGTCGACTGGTTATTAGAAGTAAGAAAAGAAGAGGTTTTCCTGCACGCTTGGAAAGGGAGGGGGCAAGCAGTGACTAATGGTGCATTGATGTGTTGTCAGAATAATTAGAATCTTTTTTCCTTCATAAATCTTAATTGCAAAAATAAGAATAAAGTGTACATGGGACATAAAGAAGTATTCAGAACCAAGTAGTGTTTTACACACGAGGAATTTGCTTTGGTGATAAGGGGCTACACGTAGACAAACAGTTGACATAAATATATAATAAATAAAATATATAAATATGGAATAAACCATGCAAATTATATAAGAATAATAAAAAAATGGAGAAAAATAATACAACTATTTACATGTGCATTATTCCGGTTTGTGCTGTGCAGACGTATTGCAATGGAAGAGAATATTGTGTACATAAATATAGAAATATAAAAATACAAAATATAAAAATATAGAACAACAATTAATATTTAACAACAAATATGTGCAATGTGCCAGGTTTGCGCATGATATGAAATTAAGTTAAATAATATTTACATGTGCAGAGACATTGTATAATTTGAAAGGGGAGAGTGTCAGTGGTTTGACCCGGCCTTGTTGACTGTTGCTAGCTGCAGATGGGAAGAAGCTGTTTTTGTGGCAAGAGGTTTTGGTCCTGATGGAGCACAGCCTCTTGCCAGAGGGGAAAGTGAATCAGTTTGTGTCCAGGGTGGGAGGGAACAGCTGCAATCTTTCCTGCATGCCTCAGAGTCCTGGAGGCATACACGCCCTAAAGTGATGGAAGGAGACTGCCAATCACCCAGTCTGCAGAGCGAATGATACGCTGCAACCTGCCTTTGTCCCTGGCGGTAGCAGCAGCGTACCAGAAGTAGAGTGCACCATCATTGTCTTTGGAAGGCTGAACTTCTTCAGGAAGTACATCCTCTGCTGGGCCTTGGTGATGGAGGTGATGTTCAGCTCCCACTGGCTCCACTAGTACTGATGGTTCTGGAATCAGAGACATGTTTTCCCAGTTAACATGCTTCTTCCTGTCCGTCAAGCACGTTCAACTGAGAGAGCTTATCCTGAAGCAGGGCTGGGATGATGGTGTTGAAAGCAGAGCTGAAATCCATAAACAGGATCCTGGCATAGGTTCATTTTGCTACATTAGCACTTCCTGTCCAGACTAAAAGGGTGAAAACAAAGATGTGAAACAGACACGTTTGGAAACGCTGCCTTTTGCGTTTCGAAAATCCATAGGGCGTTTTAGTGAAGATGGGCAAAAACGGAACACTTTAGAAATGGTGACGCAGATGCTCACGCTTGGCTCTCTGATTGGGTGTATAAGTCATACAAAGCAAAAACACGATGCTACTGGCAGAGTTTTTGAGTTGGGATTTTTATTAAAATATTCTGTACCATGCAAATAACACTTAGGGCTAGCTGCCTACACTTGTAGGCTATTGCATGTTTACTTTGCAACGACTCCCAGTCTGTTTTCTGCCACCACAGTCCCATGTTACATTCAGTAACAGTCCCAGCTCATTATCGGTGCAGGCAAAAAAAATCTAGTCTGATTCTTGGAGTGCATTTCCTTATTCTTTCTACAAATCTTCTATAACTATGGAATAGACCATCGGCTCATGTCTACACCGGCAAGTGCATGCCCGGGGTACCCGAAAGGCCAATTGATGTGCGTTTTCAGCTGTTTTAATGTAGATGGAGATCAACTCTGATATGTACCTTGAACCCTGGTGTGGACAAAGATCATATTAGTTTTAATTCTCTGTATGTTAACTAAAACGGAGTAGTGTGGATGGGGCCTTAGTGATCTGTCTAAACCCCCTCCAGACAGAAGTGGCATCGTTTGCAAGTGGCCCTTTAGCCTCTCTGTGTACAGTTGTTTGTCTTCTCACACCTCCTTGCTAAACTTTAACGCCCTGCACCCGGCTCTGTCCCTACCCCTATATGCCTTTTCCTTTTCCAACCTTAGCTGTCTGAGCTTGGCTGTAAACCAGGGTTTGTCTTTGTTATAACTCACCCTGGTGCTGTTATGGTGAACTAGGCAGATGGACCCAAAAGCAGACTCAGAACAGGTAAATCCAGGAATACTTGATTTATTGGAAGGGTGAGGCAAGAGCAGAGCAGAGGGTAGACCAGGGAATGGGGATCAAAGGGGGTTCTTCCAGGCAGGCCGCAAGTTGAGAGAGGCAGAGGCAGGCAGGCAGTGAGCAGGGTGTGGCAGTGGCGGAATTTCCAGACTGGGCTTGATCCTGAGCACAGGGAGACAAGGTTAGTAAATCTACAAGAACGAACGAACAAACAATACAGTTGAATAACTAGCAACTAGTTGGCCTCAGCATAGATACCACAGAGGTAAGCTGACGATCTGGCGACGAGTGAGGTGAAGAACCGGGTTGATATACTGCAGAGTCTTGATTAGTGGAATGTGGATCAGGTGTGCAGGTGGGGCTCCAAGCCCAGAGTGAGAGGCCACGCCCAGACAACAGAGAGACAGACAGACTAACAGGACACACAGGGATGGAGGAAAGGCACACATACATGGGATAGGGGAGGAGAACCACAGACTCATAACAGTACCCCCCCCTCAATGGGAGCCTCCAGGCGACCC
This sequence comes from Lepomis macrochirus, assembly GCA_024633595.2. Lineage (NCBI taxonomy): Eukaryota > Metazoa > Chordata > Actinopteri > Centrarchiformes > Centrarchidae > Lepomis > Lepomis macrochirus. Next base: position 28,884,446 of record JALXJV020000017.1, on the reverse strand, counting down.
ACCATGCCGGTCTGGGTGAGAACGATGGAACTCCCGGATGAGCTGAGGATCCATAATGGAGGATCGCGGGACCCATGACCGCTCTTCGGGACCATATCCCTCCCAGTCCACCAGATACTGTAGCCCCCTCCCCCGACGGCGGACGTCCAGGAGCCGGCTAACCGAGAAGACCGGGTGGCCATCGAGGATCCGGGCGGGTGGAGGGGGAGGAGCCGGAGGGCACAAGGGGCTGGAGGAGACCGGCTTAAGTTGCGAGACATGGAAGACAGGATGGATCTTCATAGTTCTCGGTAATCTCAGCTTGACGGCTGTTGGATTGATTATTTTCTCGATTTCATATGGGCCAATAAAACGTGGAGACAGTTTCCGGGATTCAGACCTTAAAGGAATGTTCTTGGAAGACAACCAAACTTTCTGACCTGGAAGGTAAGTGGGAGCCCGAGTCCGGTGCCGGTCTGCCAGGCGCCGGTTATTCTCGGTGGTGCGTAGAAGGGCGGATCGGGCATCCTTCCAGATCTTACGGCAGCGGCGGAGGTGCGCCTGGACAGATGGGACGGCAATTTTCTCTTCCTGTGAGGGAAACAAGGGTGGTTGATAACCAAGAGATGCTTCGAAGGGTGACATACCGGTGGCCGTGCTGGTCAAGGAGTTATGAGCATATTCCACCCAGGTGAGATAGGTACTCCAGGAAGAGGGGTTAACAGCAGCCACACATCTCAGGGCAGCCTCCAGGTCTTGATTTGCTCTTTCAGTTTGGCCATTAGTCTGTGGGTGAAAACCAGATGATAAACTCACAGAAGCCCCAAGTGCATTACAGAATGATCTCCAAACCTGAGAGATGAACTGTGGCCCCCTGTCTGAGACTATATCGGTGGGGATTCCATGCAGGCGGAATACATGATGTATTAGGAGGTCTGCTGTCTCTCTGGCTGTGGGTAGTTTGGTTAAGGCCACAAAATGAACTGCCTTGGAGAAGCGGTCCACAATGGTGAAGATAACTGTATTACCTTGGGAGGGTGGCAGACCAGTTACAAAATCCACTGCGATGTGTGACCAGGGCCTTCTGGGAACAGGAAGTGGTTGAAGTAGACCAGGAGGAGGGCGATGAGAAGATTTACCTCGAGCACAAACAGAGCAGGCTGCCACAAACGCCCGGGTGTCTGCGTCCATGGTGGACCACCAGAATCTTCGCTTGAGGAGTGATAATGTCCGGTTTACTCCCGGGTGGCAGGCAAAACGGGAGGCATGAGTCCATTGAAGGACCTGGGGGCGGACTGCATCGGGGACAAACAAACGGTTGGGCGGTCCGTTACCTGGGTCTGGTTGTAGCCGCTGCGCTTCTCTCACTGTGGACTCAATCTCCCAGGTAACTGCTGAAACCACACAAGAGGATGGGAGGATGGGGTCTGGCACAGTGGGTGATTCGTCAGCAGTAAACTGGCGGGACAGGGCATCGGGTTTTATGTTTCTGGATCCAGGGCGGTAAGTCAGGGTCATACGGAACCGGCCAAAGAACAGGGCCCAGCGGGCTTGTCGGGAGTTCAGTCTCTTTGCTGACTGGATATAAGATAAGTTTTTATGATCAGTCCATACTATAAATGGCTGCTCCGATCCTTCGAGCCAATGTCTCCACTCCTCCAGAGCCAACTTAACAGCCAGGGGCTCTCGGTTACCAACATCATAATTGCGCTCTGCAGGCGTTAGTCGGCGGGAGAAGAAGGCACAAGGATGGAGTTTCTGATCTTTGCCTGATCTCTGGGACAAAACGGCTCCTACTCCTGTATCCGAGGCATCCACCTCTACAATAAACTGGAGTGAAGGGTCGGGCTGTATCAGAACAGGGGCGGAAGTGAAGAGTCTTTTCAGCTCAAGAAACGCCTGCTCAGCCTCTGAGGTCCAAACAAAGGGAATGGACGAAGAGGTGAGGCCCGTTAGGGGGGCTGCCACTCTGCTATAGTTCCGAATAAACCTTCGATAAAAGTTAGCAAACCCCAGAAAACGTTGCAGTTCCTTGCGAGAGGTTGGTCTTGGCCACTCTGCTACTGCGCGAATCTTTTCGGGATCTGCCTTCAACTGCCCGCTCCCGATCACGTAGCCCAGGAAACTGACTGAGCTGACGTGAAATTCACACTTTTCCGCCTTCACATACAGTTTGTTCTCCTGCAGCCTCTGGAGAACCTGGCGAACATGGGAGATGTGATCAGACATGGTTTTAGAGAAAATCAAGATGTCGTCGAGGTAAACAAAAACAAATTGGTTAAGGAAATCCCGGAGTACTTCGTTAACTAGTGCCTGAAAAACTGCGGGGGCGTTGGTGAGACCAAAAGGCATTACAAGGTACTCAAAGTGACCGATTGGAGTGTTGAACGCTGTTTTCCATTCGTCCCCCTCTCTGATTCTGACCAGGTGATAAGCATTCCTGAGGTCAAGTTTGGAGAAAATAGTGGCACCATGCAGGGGAACAAAGGCAGAGTTGATAAGGGGTAAAGGGTACTTGTTTTTGACGGTAATGTTGTTCAGGCCACGGTAATCAATACAGGGACGCAGGGTGCCATCTTTCTTCCCCACAAAGAAAAATCCTGCGCCAACAGGTGAGGAGGAATGACGGATGATGCCAGCTGCTAATGAATCGTGAATGTATTTCTCCATGGATTCTCTTTCAGGACGGGATAGGTTATATAATCTACTGGTCGGAAGGGGGGCACCGGGGAGTAGGTCTATGGCACAGTCGTATGGTCTGTGAGGAGGTAAGGTTAGGGCTAAATCCTTACTAAAAACCCTAGCCAAGTCATGATAAGCCTCAGGAATGGAGGAGAGATCAGTGACTGGGGGACCTGAGTTAAGGGCAGGAGTCTCAACAGGAGGTAAGGCAGACCGAAGGCAAGAGGAATGACAGTACGGGCTCCAACTAACCACTTTACCAGCACTCCAGTCAATCTGGGGATTATGAAGCTTTAACCAAGTGTGGCCGAGAACTAATGGGTTAAGAGGGGAGGAGATTAGGTGGAGTTTGATCTCCTCCCTGTGATTACCTGATACCACCAGGGTCAAAGGTTTAGTGCGGTGAGTTACTCGGGCTAACAGTCTCCCGTCCAGGGCATTAGCAGTTAACGGGGTCTCAAGGGGCTCGACCGGGATTCCTGCTGTGAGGGCTATCTCCCTATCCAAAAAACAATCATCAGCACCAGAGTCAATAAGTGCCAATAATGGCAGCTCAGACATGTTAACACAGAGAGTAGCTTGAAGTTGCATTCTACCAGGGCTTGGGGGAGAAGAAGAAGTGTGACTCACCAATACCCCCACAGCTATTGGTGAGCCGGATCTTTTGGCCGCACGGGGCAGGTAACCCGGAAATGACCAATCTGTCCACAGTACAGGCATTCACCAACTCTGATCCGGCGGTAGCGTTCCGTGGGGGATAAGTGAGCCCGGCCCAATTGCATAGGTTCCTCACCAGGGGGTGCTGTTGTACCTGATCCCTGATTCCCAGCATCTGTCCCGCTCTCAACTCTTGCTGGAGGAAACATGGGGGGACGAGGGTAGCTGGAAGGAAGGGAGCGGCTAGATCTCTCTCTGTGCCACTCCCGCAGACGGTTGTCTAACCTGATAGATAGGGAAACCAGAGAGTCAAAGTCAGAGGTCTCATCACGTGCAGCTAGCTCATCCTTTAGCTGTTCACTCAAGGCATTTTGAAATACCCCACGTAGCGCCTCATTGTTCCAACCAGAATCTGCTGCAAGCGTGCGGAACTCCACAGAAAATTCAGCAACACTCTTAGTCCCCTGACGCAGCAGTAACAAGCGTCTGGCAGCATTTCCTCTGTAGTCCGGGTGGTCAAACACTTGTTTCAACAGACTAACAAACTCAGCATAGGAGTAATTAGAAACGGGACTGTTGGCATGTGTAGCTTCAGCCCAGGCCAGGGCTCTCCCCCTTAACAATCCCATGATGTAACGTACCTTCGACTGATCAGAAGGAAAGGTCCGCGGTCGCTGCGTGAACACCGTAGAACACTGGAGAAGGAAACCCCGACACTTATCTAGGTCACCAGAGAATGGTTCCGGATCGGGGACATAGGATTCCAGGGATGGAGGAGGTGCCGGGGGTTGAGGTTGAGAGGGAGCTGCTACAGAAACAGGTGGAGAAATTTGTGCAGTGAGAGAAGCTACCTGAGCAGTCAATTGAAATATTTGATTCACCATGGCTTTATTGCTGTCTAGAAGCGTCTGGAGCATTTGTTCATGCTGTCCCAGCCGTTGTCCTTGACTGGAAAGTGCTCTGTGGATGGTGGGGGGAACGGGGTTGGAGTCCGCTGAGTCCATGCTTGTGGCCAGATCGTTCTGTTATGGTGAACTAGGCAGATGGACCCAAAAGCAGACTCAGAACAGGTAAATCCAGGAATACTTGATTTATTGGAAGGGTGAGGCAAGAGCAGAGCAGAGGGTAGACCAGGGAATGGGGATCAAAGGGGGTTTTTCCAGGCAGGCCGCAAGTTGAGAGAGGCAGAGGCAGGCAGGCAGTGAGCAGGGTGTGGCAGTGGCGGAATTTCCAGACTGGGCTTGATCCTGAGCACAGGGAGACAAGGTTAGTGAATCTACAAGAACGAACGAACAAACAATACAGTTGAATAACTAGCAACTAGTTGGCCTCAGCATAGATACCACAGAGGTAAGCTGACGATCTGGCGACGAGTGAGGTGAAGAACCGGGTTGATATACTGCAGAGTCTTGATTAGTGGAATGTGGATCAGGTGTGCAGGTGGGGCTCCAAGCCCAGAGTGAGAGGCCACGCCCAGACAACAGAGAGACAGACAGACTAACAGGACACACAGGGATGGAGGAAAGGCACACATACATGGGATAGGGGAGGAGAACCACAGACTCATAACAGGTGCATGTTGGTACACAGCTGTCCCTACAGAAGCTGATGTAGGACATCACAGCCTCTGTAAACTCATTCAGATTGTTGGTAGCAGTCCTGAAAACATCCCAGTCAGTGCAATCCAAACACACCTGAAGATCCTCTATAGCTTCACTGGTCCATTTCTTTCTTTCTTTCTTTCTGATGTCCTTACTACAGGTTTACAGAGCTTTCAATTTTGCCTCTATGCAGGAATCAGACGCACCATCAAGAAATAAGAGTGTCCCAGTTGAGCTTGGAGCATGACATGACAGGCACTGCTAATTGTGGTGTAGCAGTGATCCAAAGTGGGACCCTCTCTGGTAAACTCTCCGGTTTACAGTTAATGATAAATGTTCCATAAATATTTAATGATAAAATATTCCACATTAGAAGATGCTAATCACTGTCACGTTGGTGCACCAGACATCCTTAATATTAAAACAGACACCTTCACCTTTTGTTTTGCTGGAGAGTTCTGTATCATGGTCTGCTCTGTGCAGTTGGAAGCCAGCAAGCTGCAGTGCAGAGTCCAATATCAGTTCACATAGCCACGTCTCTGTTAAGCACACAACAGAAGATGAATAAAAGTGTTTTTTCCCCACCAGTAACTGTTCGTCCAGGTCGTTGCACAATGAGCGCACGTTGGAGAGAAATATTGCTGGTAGCGGCAACGCGGCTCTTTTTCGTCTCCTGCAGTGCTTCACAGCCCGAAACAACAGCGAACCAAAATGTCCAATAATTCCACTATGGATGCGAGAAAAGTGGAAAATAAATCACAGCCGACTGTGATTCCTGAATTAACACACAAAAACAGCAGCGCTATCTTATATACATATTTTGCAAACATGTAATGTGTAATATGGTTATATCGGTTAGTTTGCTGTCCATGTAGAATGAACTAATCCAGCACATCTTTGTAGTAGTGTCCATGTGGATTCCACATTGCAACTTAAGAGGTCAGGAACACTCACTGAAGTTGAAAACCGACTTCTTAACTCAGGAAATGTGACTAGACAAACAGCATGTGAATGTACCGTGAACCGTTGGCTGCAATTCTTACTACTAGACACCACTTAAACTTCTACACTAAACCTTTAAATACTTCCTGGTCACTTTACTCTGTTAGGAATCTTCTGAAGCAAAAACATACTATAGCACTATAGCCCCTATGTTTGTTGTGAGGAGCAAGGAGCAAGGGTCTCTTAGGAGCATTGTGCAAGGATACATGAGGGCTGCGGTTGAAAAGTCAAAAAGATTCCTTTTCTAACCACATTTCCTTGACCTCAATGGAAAACGTCATGATCTCAAGGAAAGACGTGAAGGAGAATTCAGAAGGACTTTAGAAACTATAATGTTGATAGGTACAGTATTAGATTACAGCCAAAAGATGCTGCATCACTTTAAATGTTGCTGCAGCAAGGACTTAAGAGTGGAGACAAACAGATTAACAGAAGTGTATTGCCACCAAATTTTTATATTTGATCTGTTTCATGATTCGCCCTTCAGTTAAAACTGTGTTCACTGTAAAAGTACGACAAACAACTTTTTAAAGAGATTTTCTTTTCAGAATTTTACTTTTAGCTTCTGAAATAATTTAGATGCTCTTATGAAGCTCAGGATTGATCAGGAGGACAGCTGCTTTACTCCAAACAGTGGAGTAAACTGTGTGTGATACCTATTGGATATGGAGAAGAACTCTAATCCTGTCGAACTGTTGGGAATATAAAGTTAAGCTGTTGTAAAAATGCGCACACTGCCTCTCTTAATGGGGAGACGCGTCACCCTATTTCGCCCACCCTGAAATTCACAAAACATATTGCCCAAAACTCTACACACAGTCAGTGGTGCTCTCAGTTATTGCATGAACAACGTTTTCATGTATTTCATGTGTATCCCAAAGACACTGATCATGGAACAATTTTTCAAGATGAAATGAGGGTTGTGACGGTATAATAAGCTGCGCCCGGACTTGCGGTTATGGTGCGGTGCTGAGTGGTGGATGTCGGGGCCCCTCTGATAACTTTTGGAATAAAGCCACCAGTTTCGCAGCTATAAGTATTTTATTTTTCTTGCTTGTTTGTTTCAGCACAAATGGCACCGAAAAAGACAGAATCACTACCAACCAAAATGACATCCGATTTCTTCTAGCAAAGAACACTGCCATGAAAACGTCAGCTGATGACAATGAAAACCATAGTCGTAGAGCCAACCTTTGCCTAGTGGGTTTACCAGAGGTTAAGAAAGGAACGGATGTATGCCGGTTTCTCAAAGAATATTTGCCAGCGGTGCTTGGTGCAGACACTTTCCCGGGACCACTACTGATCAAGCGGGCTCATAGACTCGGGAAGGCGAACCAGGATAAACCTGAAACAAGCTCAACGGAGCGACCCAGGTTGGTGATTATGAAGCTTCTAAACTATGCAGACAAAATATGGACCATAAGAGAAGGTTCTCTTATGGGCCATAAGAGAAGGTTCCCATACTCCTGGACAATCAAAAAGTGCTGTTCTTCCCCGACATCTCTGTTGACCTCCGCAAGCGCCAGATGGCTTTCGACCCTGTGAAAAAAGACCTGACTTCCCTGTTTATTCCATTACGAGATTGTGCTGCCAGAAATCCTCCTGGTAACTTATGAGGGAGGTCATTTACAAGTGTCACTCTATTGAGATGGCTTCGGATGCAGGAGAGTTTCTGAAAAGACTACAACAACATCTAGACTGCGGGTATATGAATCATAACAGTAATTATACCTCGAATAATGCCTCTGCTCTTTGGCAGCTGTTGTGCTAGGCTACATGGGCAAATATGACATGTTGACGTCATGTTGGTCACATTAGCCAGACAGGACAACATTGAGATACTGTACAGTCATGTTTCAAACTTGACTATGCTTAGTAGCTCCCACAGTATAGCAACCCAATGTAAAGTATGGAGGGGCCCCATTTTTACAGTGAAGCAAGTTATTCCTCCAGTGATAGTAGTTTGGGTGGACCAGCATAGCTCTGTAGCTAAGTTTTGAGCTTTGAGCTTTCAGGATGTATGCATCATGGGATGCGTTGGTGTATCTCTGTTGGGGAAGTACACTTCTTTTTTGTCATGTTCAATTAGCAATATATGGAGATATGTATTATTATTGCTTTATGTTTTGTTTTGTTTTTTGCCTTTCAGCCACCTTGTGTATACTCACCAAATGCATTAGTAAAGGAAGACCCTCATTTATGGTTTCTGATCTCCTGTTCACATCATGGAATGTAAGTAGGCTTAATACACTTGTCAGGCTTAAACAGGTTATGAGTAGGCTTCGTCAGTTGGAAACCAAAGTAGTTTTACTCCAGGAGACCCACTTTGTCCCAGATGAAGTGGCTAGGGTAAGGAGGATATGGCCTGGTCCTCTAAAATCCTCTAAAACTAAATCTTGTTAATGTGTATGGAATTAATAACGACAGTCCAAACTTCTTTAGACAACTGTTTGACAAAGGTTGCCAGTCCAATTTGTTATAGGTAGGGATTATAATTGTGTATTCCAACCAGAACTGGAGAGGACTACTGGAATTGATGCCTCACATGCTCAAACTAGAAAAGAATTATTACAGTGTATTAGAGAATTCAATGTTGTAAATGTATGGAGAGGCAAACATCCTGTCCGGCTAACTCATTCCAGTACATATCAGAGTTTCTCTAGAATTGATTATTACCTGATCTTAGCAAATTTAGTACCTGAAGTATTGAATTGTTGGTATGACAATATATTAATATCAGATCATGAACCGACCTTGGGTTTTCAAAGTTTGTACCACACCCCCCTTGGTGGCGCTTAAACAATTTGGCTTAGGGACCCTGGCATCATAGAGCCTTATGAGCCAAAAATAGATTTATATTTTGAAGCTAATACTGATAAGAATTCTACTTCTGTGAGTTGGGAAGCCTTTAAAGCCTTCTTATGAGGCTAAATGTTGATGATGAAGTTTTACTCCAAGCTGCAAATATAAATTACATAGAAAAGAAATGGAAAACTTTGAAAAAAACGTCAAAGAAGTTTAGCCCTTCTCCTTCATTAATTATTAATTAATAACTTAATTATTAAAACATAATGTTGTATCCACTAATAAGGCAACAAAAAGCATATCCTGTTATGAAGAGGGCTGGTAATCTACTTGCCTGGGGCAAGTTAAACACATGCAAGCTGAAAGAGCTATAAATTCCATTCAGACAGATAAAGGAAGGCTTACCCCAGACCCAAGAGAAATAAATACAGATTTTCAATGCTTTTATCAGAATTTATATAGTTCTAACTATTCAGATGCACTCCTAATATACACAGGATTTTTTTGGACACGTTAAGCTTTAGCTTTTTGGACAAAGACTTTTGGAACCAATATATCTTGACCTAGGGGTCCAAGAAATATCTACCCATTGAAGCATTGAACCTTCAACTAGGGTCATCCCTATAAATTACCCATATGTCTAATGTATTAACATCTTAAAAATGACAATATTAAGTAAATTTTTGCATCTCTTCCTATCACTCCCACTCTCTCCACCTTCCTCTTTTTTTCAACTGCTTAAGAAAACCTTCTCCAAATTTATTTGGCATAACAAGCACCCACAACTGAGGTTCCAAATCTCGCATGGTACTGCTGGGCAGCGAAAAGTGACACTAAAGAACTGATTTATATAATGAAAGTGTATTTATGTCATTCGAAGATCCCATGGTGGTATACTGGCTAAACATTTTTTTTAAGTATCTCTAGATTAGAAGTTATATTCTGTATAAACAAGGTAATAGTCTGATGCTTCCCCCTTTATCGACATTAGAAGTCATCACATCACACTTTGTTGGTCAAAGTGTAACTCTTAATCCCAAACTATGTATTCAGAACATTTATCATGACAATTTTTTGATTTTAAACAATGTATCCTCTTTACTTGCTGTCTGCCTTTTGGAGGCTAAACGGTGCATTGCTCGGTCGTGGAAAAGTCCCACTCCATGTGGAATCTCACAATGGTTAAAAGGAATGTTTTTCTACCTGGTAATGGAACAAATAAGCTTCTCTTTCTTGAAAAAAGATGTGTAAAAAAAAAATAAAATAATAATAATAATAATAATTGCCTTTATTGTCATTGCATATAACAACGAAATTACAATTGCACATTCCCCTGGTGGTGACATATAATATGACAAGACAACATAATAAAACATTGATAAAATAAATACATTATAAGAATGGTAAATAACTAAAAGTCATTAAGTCACTTGAATCATTAAAGTGCAGTGCAGTGTAAAAAAAAAAAGTCATGAGTTTATGTGTTTTATAGCATAAAAAGCAAAAAAGACTGTATATTTATTTTTCATTTTTAGTTTTTTATTATTTATTATTTTTTAATATTACGGCCATGATCTAGGGGTCATTGGTACACACAAGCTGCACCACCATGACAAGGAGAATATTTTTTTGAAGCTTGACAGAGAGAATGTCTTTTGCATCTTTGACTGTGAAAAACTCACATTAGGCTTAGCTTTTTGGCTAGCAGCCGACTTGAACAATTTAAGGTCCAGCTTCTCAAATTGAACTGCCACTGACCTGTCAAACAGTTGCGCATATATCGTTACTAATCAATTAAAACAAAACAAATCGTGTTCCCATACCACTGTAATGCATCATTAATTAATTAATTTTTTGGTAATCTCTTACACCAGGCTTACTAGTTAAGTAATGTCTTACTGAGTAACTGCCCAAAAATTTTCCTGTAGTAATAAATCAAATCCGAACACACATATATTATACTCAAAATATATATATTCAGAATCAGATAGACTTACACTTCACCTCCAATGTTGAAAAATTGCAAATAAACATCTATAGATAAATCCGGACGCCACAGGAAAAATACACTCTTTACAACTCCAGAGCTTGCCTGAAAATTGGCACATTTCTAAGTTTCGTCAGTATCAAAGTAGTCCTGTGATAGTTATCTGCCCATCCTTTGGTATATTGCAAAGGGAAACTGCTAACAGCTAATTTAACATATCTTTAATGGCACCAATTTGCCCAACTGTAAAGATATATTGTTTAAAAGCCAGCACTTGCACAATTCTATCCCTGCTCACAACGATATTCTCTTTAGCATAGGCTGAAAAAAACTCAAATTGTAGCCCACAGCATAACTCACTGAATGCAAGCATGCCCTCAAACTTGACTAACTACAAGTTTTCTTTTTACTTATGAGGAAGGTGCTGATGTTTTTATATTATTGGCTTCCTGGTAGCATTGTTGCCTGCTTGTTTACCAGCACAACCTTACATAACACCAGTTTCAAGAATCTATATCATCAGCCATTCATGTAAGTAATACATGTAGGCCTATACCTTTCTTCTGACTGATTTAGTAATGAGAAATCATTGTGTTGTTTTCTCTCTGGAGTCAGGATGGCTTTACCAAAGGCAGTAGGATACATCGTTGTTCTTGTGGTTATATGCTACAGTCTGGAGGATCAGGGATACACACCGTCTCTGGATTCCTCTGATTATGTCCTCCAAGTTGTTATAAACATCTCTGACTTGGAGCTTCTCCGAACACTTTTGAACACGTTCAGTCCTTTGCTCCTCAACAACACTGTTGAAATTAACAGCATTGCCGCAACAACAGGTACAACTAAATAATTTCATTTGTTGCTATTTTTTGCTAAAACTAAATTTATTTTAGCTTTACCAGTAAACATGTCATTAATCCTTGATGTTGTGTGCTGCTTCTTCTTCACACAGTGTGTTCACCAAATACGACTGGATACCAGTGCAGATGTGAGCCGAGTTTTGCTTGGTCATATAACAGCTGCATTGACTATGGACCCTGTGATGCCATAATCGATGACACATGTGGATGCATTAATGGGCTTCCAGCTGATGGCCAGTACTGCCAGCAAAACACCAGTCTACCAGGTACTGTAGGCCCAGCACAACCACAAGAGATGTAGATACATAATGTCATAAGTCTCCGACGTGTATCACCTGGGAAAAAACTTACATGTTGATTCTGTGTTCATATTTCATCATTACTGAATACATCAGTGGTGGGTACATTTACTTAAGTACTTAAGTACTGTACTCGAGAACAAATTTAAAGTGATTGTACTTTACCCCGCTACATTTGGTGTAATTACTTTGCAAATGAGGATTTTTTTAAAAATGCATAATTGGGATGTTAAATATAATGCATTGTTACATTAAACATTACATTAAACCTTCCAACAGTGTATGAATTTAGTAAAATTATCTCTACCACAGTTAAATACAATATTAAAATGCTTACATGTTAATGGATCAAAGCAATAAAGGGTATAATATATTATTATGTCTACTGACCGAGCCAATTTTCACTGGATAGGGAGTACTTGGACTCATATCTATGAACTGCATAGTGCTGTGGCAGAGAAATTCCAAAGTGAGGTATTATGGTGCTTCCTCCACCAAGTATAATTTCCTCAAATACTGTGTTTTGTCTACTTTTTATAATACTTTATACTTCCACTACATTTATATTACAGCTATAGTTACTAGCAGATTCCTAAATACTACTACTACTACTACTACTACTACTAATAATAATAATAATAATAATAATAATAATAATAATAATGGTCCTGCGATGGACTGGCAACCTGTCCAGGGTGTACCCCGCCTTTTGCCCGATGGGGGATAGGCTCCCCACCCGCTTGTACGCAGGACAGATGGATGGATGGACGGATGGATAATAATTCTTCTACCACTGGTATATTAATGGTATATTTTTCCTGATACTGTTGAAAAACTTAAAAACTGTGATGGATATTACAGTCTTCAATTTTGGATTTTAGGACAATTACCTTTTATGGCCAGTAATTGGTGTTTTGTATTGATTAAATTCCCAACCTAAAACATCTGTTTGTGGCTGTTCTACCATTGAGAGTAAATGTCTTAGTAAATGTCATAGTTTTCTATTCTTTTTGTTTTGATGAGAAGCTATTATTTTTGTTACTATCCTGAACACAAAACAAGGAACCACCTGCTTCATCATATTTTTTGCATGACCTTAAATACAGCTAGAATAAGGAATTTTTGCATGTAAATGGTGGCATGCAAGTCATTGCCAAACACATGCAGATTTAACTTTAATCAGAAAGTTGGTTTCAGCAAATGCCTGAAGAAATAACCTGTCCCATGCAGATAGATACAGTCTCTACCAAGTTTTCCAGTTAAGTGATAACAGAGCTTTGATTGAAAAGATTATACCTGTTGGACTTCATTCCACATCTTGGTATAATAAAATGTTTTGCTTTGCATGGCTTAAGTACGGTACACTCTTAATTGTAAAGGAGCCTCCACTCCTGCACCCACTGGTCCCAACTCGTTCACCAGAGACCTGAACAACTTTTCATGTGGTTTGACACCATGAACTGCACCACTGATTATGAAAGATTGCTCAGGAGCCTAACCAACCCCTAGCAGCTGCACTTTGCCTATCTGGCAAGACAGGATCACTAGAAGGCTGCTCAAGAACTCTGCCTTGGAGCTCTTGCCTATACTGCAATCACTCTTCAAAGAGTCTCTACAGACTGCAACTGTCCCCACCTCTGGAACAGCCACCATCATCCCTGTCCTCAAGAAACCTCGCTCCTCTGAACTGAATCATTACAGACTAGTAGCACTTACCTCCATAATAGAAAAATGTCATGAAAAACTGGTACTGAACACCATCCTTCTGGCTTTCTGGCCATTGCATGTTCAACAATAAACCTGTAACCTGTTTTCCACAGAACACAACCATGTAGCCTAATGTACAATTTGTCTACAGCTACTACTACTACTACTGTAAGTCAACACAGCCCAGACTCTCAAACCAGTGTAACATTGACTAAATAAAACTGTAAGGTTAAATGATCAACAACAAACCTGTAACCTGTTTTTAACTTACAGAGCCCAACCATGCAATGTGCAATGCTATAAATGACAACTTATAAAATACTATATGTCAACGAATGCTCCAGACTCTCAAACCAGTGTAACGGTACTAAATAAAACCGTAATGTTACATGATCAATAATAAACCTTTAACCTGTTTGCAGTCAGCGTTAATAATTAACGTGATGGCAGCCAGCGGGATGATAAATGATTACGTTAATCAACCACCACAAGTTTGGCAAGCAAACAAACGTTTATTCATCTTTCATAATGAACAACACTCGTAGTTAACCTCTCACAGGTCTTAGCTAAAGCAAGAAGCAAGCTAATGTTAGGTGGCCAATGCTGAGCTAAACATGTTTACTAACCTCAGGTTACAAACCCATTTTGCGTTCAGTGCTTCTTTGTTTGGATCTTGTTGTATGAAGTTTTAAATTCAAAGTTTATGATAAATGGCACAGCAGCTGACACTGGTGTTTGTTGTTCTCCCGCACGTGTTACGTAAGCAGGTTATAGGTAACGATGGAGGGAGGGGAATAACAGCAAGCTCATCTGATGTTTCATAAAAATAAACATTGTTCACAAGTCCTGCACCTCGAATCCAAGTCAAATCTGAAGTCTTTTGAGGACAAGTCTCAAGTTGAGTCTGAAGTCTCTGTGGTCACTTAGGTGTGATTTGAGTCAGTCTCAAACTTGAGTCCCCATCTCTGATGCCTCCTTTACACTCCTTATACATCTGGATTCCCCTTGCTATTATGCCAGAATTGTCTTTGTAGACTTAAGCTTCGCCTTCAATTACGATTCAACACCACACCCTGATGATCAACCAACCCACCATCTCCACATTCCACATCTCCTCCTTTGCTGGATTCAAAATTTTGTCAGTGGCAGACCACAGGCAATGAGGATGGGCAGCACTAGATCCAACACCATCACGATCAACACCGGGGTTCCCTAAGGCTCTCTACACACTCTATACCAACCTGCCTTAGCCCCTCCCCCATTACAAAATACTTGATAACACAGCCTTACTCACCCTACTCACCAACATGGAATCAGTTACAGCATGTCACTAATCTGTTGCCCACTTCACCCAATGATGTAAAGACAGTCACCTCCTCATCGTCACTCTCCACCCCTCCCTCCCACATCTCCAGGCACGTGCACACATAGACATCAAAAAGGGGCTCAAGCACCTGCCCTTTTTCTTCCTCAAGAGAAAGTGCCCTTTTTTCCGGGATGCTTTTTTTTTAAATAAATGAATTTATATATACAGTATATCTATTCCTGTTTGCGCACAGCTTTCCTGTCAAACAAATATATTTACTGAATAAAAAATCTAAATATCAGGTCGGGAGATGAGACTTTGTCAGTTCCGATGCGCGCGCGCGCGCGCTCTCTCTCTCTCTCTCTCTCTCTCTCTCCGCCTCTACCCGCAGCAGCCCCCTCCAAGCAGTGTTTTTCTTGGCTTGTGCGGTGGTGAGTGGTGATGAACTAAAGACCAACAAAAGTAAACTACCAGTGCCTTGAGTTCACTGCTAACACGCATGACTCATGAGCTGAGCTAAAATAATTAGCTAAAGTCAAGCTAAGGATCATGGTTGGCCATACAGGCTAATGTTACTGTTGCCTACTTAATGGAGACACAACAGGTGAGTACAGTAAAATTTGTGTCTAATAATGTAATGACGATCGCCACATTGATATGCAAATTAGGCGTTATTAAAATGTGCTAATTTGCACACATTTGACAAGTCATTGAAGGTGAATGGGCTAAAGAAAATAACTAAATCATGTCACCACAGACCTTCCCCAGTTAATGACTTACATCAAGACTCTTTTCCCCTGAAATGTTCTGTTTAATATACAGGGTAGCAGGCTTAAAACAAACTCCATCTAAATGTGTATTTTGGAAGTTTTCTTTCCGAGAGTAAAAGAAGACATGGAAGCAAAATAGACCCAAATTTGAAATTTGACCACTATATGAAAAAGTGTCCTGCCTTAAGCAGTAACTTTATATTTCTGATCGTAGAGGCTCCTCATCTAATAACTATCCATTCCATTAGTTTGTTGCATGCTGATAGATCTTGGGCCTTAGACAGCCCTCCCTCAAATGTGAAACCAAGTCTTAACAAACTAAGTGTTATGTGATCCAACAAGACCAAAACAATTAAAAGGATTTATTGCCTTGTGAAAAATAAACAAATAATTAGTGAAACTATGTCCCTCTCCTTGGTGCAGTCATTTATTCTAAATATATACTAGTAAAAACATGCACATAGTGGCAGAGTTTACTTTGCTGTTGCCTGCTCTTGTGTGATTATTTTGTAGAAAAATGTTGAGGGTTAAACATTTGCAAAAGTGGGAATCAAAATAAATTGGTAAGGTAGTCAGAGTTGTGTTAATATATTTAACATTTTGTCAAAAAAAATCATAAATAATCATGACAAGTGCCGTTTTTTTCACTTGAGCCGCTGCTCACCAAAATGTGCATTTCCCTTCCTGTGTATCTTTCTCAAAACTGTATCACAGCATTTGTTGATTTACCGATAGAAGCATCAGTATATGCATATCAGCAAGGAGTACATAATGATATATATTTCTGTATCGTTATTTTGAAAACAACACTATTTAAATCCTTGTTCCATGTGCCCCTTTTATACTTTGAGCACCTGCCCTTCCAAAGGTCTCTGCACGGCCCTGCACATCTCCAACAATGGCAGGCCAGTAGAAAACAGCTTCAGTTCAACATCTTGGACAATAAACTGAGTTTTGACCACTAGGTCACAGTCAGCGTTAGATGCTGCCATCAAAGACTCTTAGACAATCCACACTTCCTGCTTCTCCTGGATCGTACTATCATTGAAACGATCCTCCTTTGCTGTGAAATCTACAACTTTACAATGCTCTCTGCTACCAGTAGAAACAAGCTTGTTGAAATCAATAACACTTCCTCTAAAATGATTGGTCTTTCAACTCCCAACATAATATAAAATCCCAGGCACCCTCTCAACTCGTGTTTCACCCTTCTCCCTATCTTCAGCTATTTACTCTCTCCTGTGTAATATGTGCATATATGTGTAAAATGTGTAAAGATCTGTATTTTGTGAAGTATGTACATATTGTATTTGTATATCGTATTATGCATGCCAAATATTAATCTTGATATGCTTTATCAAGAGTAATCATTTGTGAAAACAACTTTCCTCAATCAGGTACAATATAACAATAAATCTGATTCTGAAACTTAGGCAACAATGTCTATTTAAAAAGACTCCATCATGTTTCATGGGAAAACATTGCTTGGGTATCTGCTGTAGAAAAGCAGCATCTTGTGTATAACATGGTTTGGAAATGTATACACTTTGTTTAGTAAATAATTCATCATAATTCATTGTTATTTGGGGAAAACGGTCAGCTAAAAAGGTTAATAAATAGGAGACCCTGGCTTCAACATAATTCAAAAGGATATCACTGCACGTAGTGAAAAGCTCATCCATCCGACCATCATCAACCGCTTATCCTGCATACAGGGTCGCAGGGGCCTGGAGACAAACCCAGCTGACATTAGGCGAAAGGCAGGGTGCACCCTGGACAGATCCCCAATCCATTGCAGG
>JALXJV020000017.1:28842723-28866492 GCA_024633595.2 Lepomis macrochirus | reverse complement strand
TTACCAGTGTCACTGGTTAGCTCAGTTGGTAGAGCACAAGGCTCAGTTTGATTCCTGTTGTTGTTGACTTTTTCTTTTTTTGTGTGTATTATCCTCTTCAGCAAAATTGTTATGAAGAGATTGAGGGGAATCCAATCACACATTTCCCAACAGCTATTTCAAAGGTTCTGAAAGCTGTGGGGAAATGTGTAACGTTGCATGGATTCCCCTGAATGAGAAGGAATTTCCTATGCCTGGGAATGATGGGGAAAAGGAAAGTCCATAGGTTGATGGATGTGGACCAAGAACGCACTGAGTCCAGCACGTGCTTTACAGTAATGTGAGCATGTGAAACAGTCTTTTCATAAGAACTTTGTTGAAGAGGATTGTGAAAAATTTTAAAAAGAAAAACTTAGTCTTCAGTGAGAATTGAGCACCCAACATTAACATCTTCCTAAGTCCCATGCTTTACCTAGTGAGCTAACACTGAAATTACCATTATGATATATATTTATATATATTAGGGGTGGGCATAGATTAATTTTTTAAATCTAGATTAATCTAGACTAATTTTGAAATTAATCTAGATTAATCTAGATTAAAATGGCTCATTTGAATTCTGCCGAAGGCATTTAAAATATGTGTGCGAACGGGTTTCAAGCCAGGTGGCGCATTAGACCAGGGGCTCATCTCCTGTTTCCAAAATGCATCACAAACTGCTTGAGAAAGCTGTTCTACTATGATAATTGGTGATGAAAATAAATCATGTTCAATAAGATGTACTTGTGTGTAGCGTGTGATGTGCTTTAGCGTTTAGGTGGTAGGCTACTTGAGACTGGAAGAACTCCTACAGTAAACTAATTCCGCGATTGCACAAGGTGCAAACCAGGCGTTAGTGCCGAAGTTTTGCCTGCCTGCCGAGAATTGCATGCACCTCCAAATAATGCTTTTAAATGCTGTAAAATTCTTTGTGGACTTCATCAATGGTGATAAATTGA
Source organism: Lepomis macrochirus (assembly GCA_024633595.2). NCBI lineage: Eukaryota > Metazoa > Chordata > Actinopteri > Centrarchiformes > Centrarchidae > Lepomis > Lepomis macrochirus. The sequence goes on along the minus strand of JALXJV020000017.1, from coordinate 28,865,515 downwards.
TTTGAAGTATATATTTTATGAACGTTTAGAGTCTTTAATATTTTAATACACTTAGTAGGCTAGAAGGACCATTCCTTGACATTCAGTACATATATGGTGATAAAGCTGTTTGATCAATGAGCACAGCAAAGTGTCTGAGAAGGACCTAAAGAGGTGGATGCATAATTCGGCAGATCAGATTTTGTAGGCTCCCTGCCGAGATTTGCATCCACCTCTTTTCTCAGCATAGATGACCGTTGGCACCCGCGAGGTGCATGCAATTCTCGGCAGGCAGGCAGAATTCAGCACAACACCGGCGGCTTCAGAAATGTTCGTACACAAAGTGCTGTCCAACAGCTGTCTGTGGACGTGTTGCTACAGGTAGTGTGAGGAAATACCGCACAATGCGTTTTTTAATCAACCGGCGTATCAATAACTAACCTGGCTAGTTGTAAACAAACAGCTGGCCGAGCGAGGTTGGAACTGGAACGCCGTCAGCTTCGGGTGTGGCGTCATTCCCAGCTCCGACCTCCGAGGTAAATGGAACGCAGCAACAGCTGCATCCATGTTAGCACGTCACGTTTGATGTGGTAATTTGACAGTCACAGGTTCGAAGACTTGTTCTCGCCCCCTACAGTGCAATTCGGTATACATCTGCGCTAAGATATCAAGGTGAAAGTCATCATAGCTTGTGTAGTATAGACCCAGCTGATACGGCGATATTTTTTTTATCGCCCGATAAGAGTCTCACGTTAACGCAGCCGTTAACGCCGATAACGACTGCGGTAACGTGAGCCGCCGAATGAAAAACCGTGGTCAAGCCAGCCGCCGTCGGATTTCTGTTGCGCCTAAAGCAGTGTTATTATGGTACGGAAGAGGTGCGAGTGAGCCGAAGGTCCTGAAAGATACATACGCGGTGTTTTTTGTGATGCTCTTAGTGATTAGATGAACACAAATGCATACAACAGAAATGTATTGATATTACTAATAACAATCATGATTAGCCTATAGTTGTATGATTATTTTTTATTACTGCAAATACAAAATTTACCTTTTATTTTATTTTGTGAACATAATTTATGTGAAATTTGACCTTTCACCAGCATAATTCCTCAACAGTTACTTCAGTGTTGCCATCCTAGTGTTCCCTCCCACAGCAAAAGCTAAATAAAGTTAACATGTTTCTGAACTTTGACCTTTCACCAAAACACTTCCTTCATAGGTGACACCACCAATTTCAGTTCTTCTGCTACCTGGTGTCCTCTACTATCACTGCTGCAAAAACCATAACATTTTACTGTAGCATTTTTGAGAAATTACAGTCTAAATACCCCTTCATGAGCAAAAACTAAAAAGACAGTTAACATTTCTGTGAACTTTGACGTTGCACCAAAACACTTCCTTCATAGGTGACACCACCAATTTCAGTTCTTATGCTTCCTAGTGTCCTCTACTATCACTGCTGCAAATATCATAACATTTTACTGTAGCATCTTTGAGAAATTACAGTCTAAAAAAACCCTCAATAAGCAAAGATTCAACAGACAGTTAATATTTATGTGAACTTTGACCTTTCATAAAATTAGTTCCTTCATAGGTGACACCACCAATTTAATTTCCTCTGCTTCCTAGTGTCCTCTACTATCACCGCTGCAAATATCATAACATTTTACTGTAGCATTTTTGAGAAATTACAGTCTAAATACCCCTCCCACAGCTAAAACTGTATAGACTATTAACATTTCTGTGAACTTTGACCTTGCACCAAAATAGTTCCTTCGTAGGTGACGCCACCAATTTGATATCATCTCCTTCCTAGTATCCTCTACTATCACTGCTGCAAATATCATAACATTTTACTGTAGCATCTTTGAGAAATTACAGTCTAAAAGCCCTCCCACTGAAAAAAACTGTATAGACTATTAACATTTCTGTGAACTTTGACCTTTCACCAAAACAGTTCCTTCGTAGGTGACACCACCAATTTCATTTCCTCTGCTTCCTAGTGTCCTCTACTATTACTGCTGCAAATATCATAACATTTTACTGTAGCATTTTTGAGAAATTACAGTCTAAAAACCCCTCAATAAGCAAAGATTCCACAGACAGTTAATATTTGTGAACTTTGACCTTTCATAAAATTAGTTCCTTCATAGGTGACACCACCAATTTCATTTCCTCTGCTTCCTAGTGTCCTCTACTATCACTGCTGCAAATATCATAACATTTTACTGTAGCGTCTTTGAGAAATTACAGTCTAAAACCCTTCATGAGCAAACATTCAACAGACATCGAACATACATGTGATCTTTGACCTTTCACCAAAACAGTTCCTTAATAGGTGACGCCACCAATTTCAGTTTGGTTGCTTCCTAGTGTCCTCTTCTATCACTGGTACAAATATCATAACATTTTACTGTAGCATCTTTGAGAAATTACAGTCTAAAACCCTTCATGAGCAAACATTCAACAGACATCGAACATACCTGTGAACTTTGACCTTTCACCAAAATAGTTCCTTCATAGGTGACGCCACCAATTTGATATCATCTCCTTCCTAGTATCCTCTACTATCACTGCTGCAAATATCATAACATTTTACTGTAGCATCTTTGAGAAATTACAGTCTAAAACCCCTCCCACTGAAAAAAACTGTATAGACTATTAACATTTCTGTGAACTTTGACCTTTCACCAAAACAGTTCCTTCGTAGGTGACACCACCAATTTCATTTCCTCTGCTTCCTAGTGTCCTCTACTATTACTGCTGCAAATATCATAACATTTTACTGTAGCATTTTTGAGAAATTACAGTCTAAAAACCCCTCAATAAGCAAAGATTCCACAGACAGTTAATATTTGTGAACTTTGACCTTTCATAAAATTAGTTCCTTCATAGGTGACACCACCAATTTCATTTCCTCTGCTTCCTAGTGTCCTCTACTATCACTGCTGCAAATATCATAACATTTTACTGTAGCGTCTTTTGAGAAATTACAGTCTAAAACCCCTTCATGAGCAAACATTCAACAGACATCGAACATACATGTGATCTTTGACCTTTCACCAAAACAGTTCCTTAATAGGTGACGCCACCAATTTCAGTTTGGTTGCTTCCTAGTGTCCTCTTCTATCACTGGTGCAAATATCATAACATTTTACTGTAGCATCTTTGAGAAATTACAGTCTAAAAACCCCTTCATGAGCAAACATTCAACAGACATCGAACATACATGTGATCTTTGACCTTTCACCAAAACAGTTCCTTAATAGGTGACGCCACCAATTTCAGTTTGGTTGCTTCCTAGTGTCCTCTTCTATCACTGGTGCAAATATCACAACATTTTACTGTAGCATCTTTAAAAAATTACAGTCTAAAATCCCCTCCAGGAGCAAACATTCAACAGACATCGAACATACATGTGAAGTTTGACCTTTCACCAAAACAGTTCCTTCATAGGTGACACCACCAATTTGATATCATCTCCTGCCTAGTGTCCTCTACTATCACTGCTGCAAATATCATAACATTTTACTGTAGCATCTCTAAGAAATTACAGTTTAAAAACCCCTCCCACTGAAAAAACTGTATAGACTATTAACATTTCTGTGAACTTTGACCTTTCACCAAAACAGTTCCTTCGTAGGTGACACCACCAATTTCATTTCCTCTGCTTCCTAGTGTCCTCTACTATTACTGCTGCAAATATCATAACATTTTACTGTAGCATTTTTGAGAAATTACAGTCTAAAAAACCCCTCAATAAGCAAAGATTCCACAGACAGTTAATATTTGTGAACTTTGACCTTTCATAAAATTAGTTCCTTCATAGGTGACACCATCAATTTCATTTCCTCTGCTTCCTAGTGTCCTCTACTATCACTGCTGCAAATATCATAACATTTTACTGTAGCGTCTTTGAGAAATTACAGTCTAAAAACCCCTTCATGAGCAAACATTCAACAGACATCGAACATACATGTGATCTTTGACCTTTCACCAAAACAGTTCCTTAATAGGTGACGCCACCAATTTCAGTTTGGTTGCTTCCTAGTGTCCTCTTCTATCACTGGTGCAAATATCATAACATTTTACTGTAGCATCTTTGAGAAATTACAGTCTAAAAACCCCTTCATGAGCAAACATTCAACAGACATCGAACATACCTGTGAACTTTGACCTTTCACCAAAATAGTTCCTTCATAGGTGACACCACCAATTTCAGTTCTTATGCTTCCTAGTGTCCTCTACTATCACTGCTGCAAATATCATAACATTTTACTGTAGCATCTTTGAGAAATTACAGTCTAAAAAAACCCTCAATAAGCAAAGATTCAACAGACAGTTAATATTTATGTGAACTTTGACCTTTCATAAAATTAGTTCCTTCATAGGTGACACCACCAATTTAATTTCCTCTGCTTCCTAGTGTCCTCTACTATCACCGCTGCAAATATCATAACATTTTACTGTAGCATCTTTGAGAAATTACAGTCTAAAAACCCCTCCCACTGAAAAAACTGTATAGACTATTAACATTTCTGTGAACTTTGACCTTTCACCAAAACAGTTCCTTAGTAGGTGACACCACAATTTCATTTCCTCTGCTTCCTAGTGTCCTCTACTATCACTGCTGCAAATATCATAACATTTTACTGTAGCATTTTTTGAGAAATTACAGTCTAAATACCCCTCCACAGCTAAAACTGTATAGACAGTAAACATTTCTGTGAACTTTGACCTTGCACCAAAACAGTTCCTTCAGTAGGTGACACCACCAATTTCAGTTCTTATGCTTCCTAGTGTCCTCTACTATCACTGCTGCAAATATAACATTTTACTGTAGCATCTTTGAGAAATTAGTCTAAAAAACCCCTCCATAAGCAAAGATTCAACAGACAGTTAATATTTATGTGAACTTTGACCTTTCATAAAATTAGTTCCTTCATAGGTGACACCACCAATTTCATTTCCTCTGCTTCCTAGTGTCCTCTACTATCACTGCTGCCAATATCATAACATTTTACTTTAGTATCTTAGAGAAATTGCACTGTAAATATCCCTCCCACAGCAAAAACTAAAACGCAAATATAACATTTTCTCAAATTTGGTACAGTAATATATTATGCTATATGTACCTGTGATAGTAGAGGACACTAGGAAGAAGATGATATCAAATTGGTGGCGTCACCTACGAAGAAACTATTTTGGTGAAAGGTCAAAGTTCACAGAAATGTTAACTGTCTATACAGTTTTTGCTGTGGGAGGGGTTTTTAAACTGTAATTTCTTAGAGATGCTACAGTAAAATGTTATGATATTGCAGCAGTGATAGTAGAGGACACTAGGCAGGAGATGATATCAAATTGGTGGTGTCACCTGTGAAGGAACTGTTTTGGTGAAAGGTCAAACTTCACATGTATGTTCGATGTCTGTTGAATGTTTGCTCCTGGAGGGGTTTTTAGACTGTAATTTTTAAAGATGCTACAGTAAAATGTTGTGATATTTGCACCAGTGATAGAAGAGGACACTAGGAAGCAATCAAACTGAAATTGGTGGCGTCACCTATTAAGGAACTGTTTTGGTAAGGTCAAAGATCACATGTATGTTCGATGTCTGTTGAATGTTTGCTCATGAAGGGTTTTTAGACTGTAATTTCTCAAAGATGCTACAGTAAAATGTTATGATATTTGCACCAGTGATAGAAGAGGACACTAGAAGCAAACAAACTGAAATTGGTGGCGTCACCTATTAAGGAACTGTTTTGGTGAAAGGTCAAAGATCACATGTATGTTCGATGTCTGTTGAATGTTTGCTCATGAAGGGTTTTAGACTGTAATTTCTCAAAGACGCTACAGTAAAATGTTATGATATTTGCAGCAGTGATAGTAGAGACACTAGAAGCAGAGGAAATGAAATTGGTGGTGTCACCTATGAAGGAACTAATTTTATGAAAGGTCAAAGTTCACAAATATTAACTGTCTGTGGAATCTTTGCTTATTGAGGGGTTTTTAGACTGTAATTTCTCAAAAATGCTACAGTAAAATGTTATGATATTTGCAGCAGTAATAGTAGAGGACACTAGGAAGCAGAGGAAATGAAATTGGTGGTGTCACCTACGAAGGAACTGTTTTGGTGAAAGGTCAAAGTTCACAGAAATGTTAATAGTCTATACAGTTTTTTCAGTGGGAGGGGTTTTTAGACTGTAATTTCTCAAAGATGCTACAGTAAAATGTTATGATATTTGCAGCAGTGATAGTAGAGGATACTAGGAAGGAGATGATATCAAATTGGTGGCGTCACCTATGAAGGAACTATTTTGGTGAAAGGTCAAAGTTCACAGGTATGTTCGATGTCTGTTGAATGTTTGCTCATGAAGGGGTTTTTAGACTGTAATTTCTCAAAGATGCTACAGTAAAATGTTATGATATTTGTACCAGTGATAGAAGAGGACACTAGGAAGCAACCAAACTGAAATTGGTGGCGTCACCTATTAAGGAACTGTTTTGGTGAAAGGTCAAAGATCACATGTATGTTCGATGTCTGTTGAATGTTTGCTCATGAAGGGGTTTTTAGACTGTAATTTCTCAAAGACGCTACAGTAAAATGTTATGATATTTGCAGCAGTGATAGTAGAGGACACTAGGAAGCAGAGGAAATGAAATTGGTGGTGTCACCTATGAAGGAACTAATTTTATGAAAGGTCAAAGTTCACAAATATTAACTGTCTGTGGAATCTTTGCTTATTGAGGGTTTTTTAGACTGTAATTTCTCAAAATGCTACAGTAAAATGTTATGATATTTGCAGCAGTAATAGTAGAGGACACTAGGAAGCAGAGGAAATGAAATTGGTGGTGTCACCTACTGAAGGAACTGTTTTGGTGAAAGGTCAAAGTTCACAGAAATGTTAATAGTCTATACAGTTTTTTTCAGTGGGAGGGTTTTAGACTGTAATTTCTCAAAGATGCTACAGTAAAATGTTATGATATTTGCAGCAGTGATAGTAGAGGATACTAGGAAGGAGATGATATCAAATTGGTGGCGTCACCTACGAAGGAACTATTTTGGTGCAAGGTCAAAGTTCACAGAAATGTTAATAGTCTATACAGTTTTAGCTGTGGGAGGGGTATTTAGACTGTAATTTCTCAAAAATGCTACAGTAAAATGTTATGATATTTGCAGCGGTGATAGTAGAGGACACTAGGAAGCAGAGGAAATTAAATTGGTGGTGTCACCTATGAAGGAACTAATTTTATGAAAGGTCAAAGTTCACATAAATATTAACTGTCTGTTGAATCTTTGCTTATTGAGGGTTTTTTTAGACTGTAATTTCTCAAAGATGCTACAGTAAAATGTTATGATATTTGCAGCAGTGATAGTAGAGGACACTAGGAAGCATAAGAACTGAAATTGGTGGTGTCACCTATGAAGGAAGTGTTTTGGTGCAACGTCAAAGTTCACAGAAATGTTAACTGTCTTTTAGTTTTTGCTCATGAAGGGGTATTTAGACTGTAATTTCTCAAAAATGCTACAGTAAAATGTTATGGTTTTGCAGCAGTGATAGTAGAGGACACCAGGTAGCAGAAGAACTGAAATTGGTGGTGTCACCTATGAAGGAAGTGTTTTGGTGAAAGGTCAAAGTTCAGAAACATGTTAACTTTATTTAGCTTTTGCTGTGGGAGGGAACACTAGGATGGCAACACTGAAGTAACTGTTGAGGAATTATGCTGGTGAAAGGTCAAATTTCACATAAATTATGTTCACAAAATAAAATAAAAGGTAAATTTTGTATTTGCAGTAATAAAAAATAATCATACAACTATAGGCTAATCATGATTGTTATTAGTAATATCAATACATTTCTGTTGTATGCATTTGTGTTCATCTAATCACTAAGAGCATCACAAAAAACACCGCGTATGTATCTTTCAGGACCTTCGGCTCACTCGCACCTCTTCCGTACCATAATAACACTGCTTTAGGCGCAACAGAAATCAGACGGCGGCTGGCTTGACCACTGTTTTTCATTCGGGGGCTCACGTTACCGCAGTCGATAACGGCCCAGCACCAGTGTTGGGAACGTTACTTGAAAAAAGTAATTAGTTATAGTTACTCACTACTTGTCCAAAACGTAACTGAGTTAGTAGCTGAATTACTCTTTAATAAAAGTAACTCGTTACCAGGGAAAGTAACTATTTGCGTTACTGTTAAAAAAAAATCTCTGCTGCTTCATCGAATCTCTGTTTAGCTGTTGTTTGTGTGTGTGTGTGTGTGTGTGTGGCGCGTGTGCTGGCATGTGTATAAAAACACTGGCTCTGATTGGCTACCAAGAAACATGACTCTGCCCAACATTATCGCTGGTTGAAAGGCACCCGAGCTTCTCTTGTCCCTCGTCTCTCGCTGCCGACAGAGTTTAGCAGGCAGGCGAGAACGGGAACAGGTGAGCGCCACGTTGCGCCCTTTTTATATACAGTCTATGGTTGCGCCCAGAGAAGCTGATATGGAGAGCGCAGCGTACCGGTCCACTTCAAGCACTGCTTACCTCGTTATTAACCCACCTCCTGACTAGCTGTGTGAGCCAGCTGGTGCGTTCAGATGACACAGTTTATTACGTAGGTTTGGTTGGTAAAATAAATGTTGTAATTTCAAATCAGTGCATCTTCCGTTCCGTCACTTCCGTGTCTGAATGGATGTATATTCTTGAGTCTTTAAGGCAACAATAATATAAGATAACCTTGTTTGACTGGTTTGGCTAAAAGAAAATTTTGGTTTAGTTTATACTACTAGTATGTAGTTATATTATATTGACTGGGTTAAATAAAATTGCATTACTAAAAAGAGAACAAAATTTTCAGTGACTAAAACTAGACTAAAATGTCATCAGTTTTCATTGACTAAAACTAGACTAAAATGGTCAGACTTTTAGTCGACTGAAACTTGACTAGACTAAAAAGAGTATGAACGTGACTAAAACTAATAAAAACTAAAATGACAGCTCGACACAAAGTAAAACTAAAATTAAAATAGGCCGCCAAAAACACTATCACAAACGAAGCAAGTTTCAAGAATTTGCTAGTTAATTTCCATGAGACATGATTAGAAAGCAGCATGTGACTGGAATGGCGTGAAAAATGTATCAAAAAGTCTAAAACTTAACAGCATGTGTTAAAAATATAGTATAGTACATGTTTTTTAGTTGTGTACTAAACACAAAAAAAATACTGGTCCTTTAAGCTTTCACATGGGCCATTATACAGAAAGCTAATTGGCTCAAAAGTGACTATGCAAACCAGAGCAGCCTATGATTGAATTCAGTGCTGCTCAGTCATCAACAGTAGCTGTTTATGTAGAGCAGGCTGGACAGATTGGAAACATTTCAACACTTCTAAAGAGCTGCCCACTCAGCTTTCTGATTCAGACAATTCTCTCACTCATGTCCTTCGCAGAAGTCACTGCGTGTGGGTGCTGACAAGGGAGACAAAGTGTACGTGTACTGATTGTGTAAACACTCCTGCAACAACTCCCCTGTTGACAGGTCAAAGGGCAAGGAGTTGTGTGAGGCTGATAACCATCAGGTGACACATCTTCTCTCTGCTGCATCATCAACCAAATTAAAAGCACTACGACTTAGCCACTAGAAGGTACTGAGTGTTGTCCTCCAGCTGACCCGAGAGGTCACAACTAATTTGTTGATAGCAAAATATTAGTTTCAGACAAAAATAGACCACCGAGGATGATGCGTAAAAGCAAAATATCATTATTTACTCATTTAAATATTTTTGAGGTCTTTATTGCGTACTTTAAGTCATGTTAATAAATACATTACATTAACTCATTTGGCAGACGCTTTTATCCAAAGCGACTTACATTTAAGGAAGAACTTACAAGTATCAACAGAGCATCAAATACAGATCTACAACTGACAATACATACTAGTAAGCGCAGCAATAAATCCTAGTAAGAGCTCATAGTACATATCACATCAATGGGTAAATACCTAGGGAAGGAAGGAAGAGTTAGCCGAAAGTGCAATCAGAACAAAAAGTGCAGTCAATACAAGATAATTGTAGGGATAGAAGAAGAAGAGCACAGGAAGTGCATGTTAGAGGTTAGTTAGTTATAGGTGTTATAAGAGGAAGTGTTCTCGGAAGAGATGAGTTTTCAAGAGCTTCTTGAAGTTAGAGAGGGACGCCCCTGCTCTTATGGCGTGTGGTAGTTCGTTCCACCATCATGGTGTCACAGATGAGAACAGCCGGGACTGGGATCGCTTTGTGTGAAGGGCTGGCAGAGCCAGTAGAAAGATGAATTCACGTTTTTCTATTTTCAGGGCATTGTTAGCTTTTCAAAGTAAAGACAAACATGTACATGCTGACATGCAGGACCACTCAAACCGCTTCTCATTAGGGTTGCACTGACCTTTACTTTTATTATTGATTTTTATTATATTCTGCGGAACATTTTCAGTGATTAATCCAATGTCTTGCTGTGCGACCAATAGTTCAAAACTCAACAATATCCAATTAACTACAAAGTAAGACACTAACAAACAACAAATTCTCCCATTTGGGAAGCTGAAAGCACCTAATGTTTGATATTTTTCTTGAAAAAATACATGGAAAAGATTACTTGATTATCAAAATGATTGCCTATTACTTTTGTTGATTGATTGATTAATCGACTGACTGACTACGTTTACATGCTGTCAATATTCAGGTTATGGTTGGGTTAAGGTCACGATTCGAGTTTCTGAAACATTCGGGATAACCCGTTTACATGCGTGAGCAGAGAGAGTTTCTCCTGTATACATGGAATTTGTAATCAATTGGCAATACCCCTATGTAAACGGCGACGCACGGTTAACGTCTGGATGTCAGTATCTCTGTACTTTCTGCCGTCAACAAAAGACATTATATTCATGTTTTTGACAACATGAATTAAAAAATTGGTTTCCTCCTCGCTCCAGAAGTACGGTGCTGTGTTGCGTCTCGCCATGTTTACGTCGTTTACTTCCGGTATACTGCACGCGGGTTTGGCGCATACAAGAAGTTCCTATACTGAAAAGACCAAGATTCCTTGCGAATAGAGCATGCGCAGAACACAAATCAATGTTCCTTTTGATGGGGATAAGCTGATACGCGTTTTTACATGACGAAATATTCAGGTTAGAAAAGGGTACCCCAGGGTAATATCCGGTTTTAAAACCGGTTATGAGCATATCCGGGTTTTGCCGGTGTTTACATGGCCGTCTTGCTGACCGGGTTATTGCTAATATCCCGGTTTTGAACGGGTTATTGGCTGCATGTAAATGTAGTCACTGTTGCGGATCTTCTCTTTTACCTCAATGAAATGTTCTTTAATGACACTTTTGTAGAATTTATTCCATTCTGAGATCAGTAACTCCTCTGGAAAGAGAAATACACACATACAGACACATTTCTGCTACAATATGGGTAAAGAGTCAGTGATTTTGATCATGGTTGGATCCCCATGATGATGCCTGTGATCATGGCTCTGATTTTCCAAGCATGTGCCTTTACATTGCCGTGGGGTTGTTGACCTTGCCCATGAAGAGGATGCTCCCGGTAGAGTTCTCCAGGATGAAAGCCAAAAACGGTCTGTTGATTATGACAAATGGCGGCAAACTGTAATTCACCATTTCGATGAAGGTGGAGGCTGCTGCCTCTGTTCCGATCTCAGTGACACTCAGCACAGCCTTGTGGGATGCCTGTGGAAGGAAAACAAGAAGGCAGTCAGAGTCTAGTTTTAAACACATCGCAGGTCCAGGAAAAATGCTAGAGGCTAGAGGGTCTTTTTCAGCGTCCTCTTTAGATATGTGTCAATATGTATTCTGCAGTTGTTCTTGTACTACGGCTCATGTGGTGGAGCAGGCATATTCCCATGTTGTTCATAGGACCTTGAAGTCCCATAACAAACCTAATAAGACATGTTGGCCTCTCCTACCTTAGATATTTTGAGCTTGACCTCAGACATGCCAGAGAAATCAGCATTGTCCTCAAATGCGTTGGTAATGCCCATTTCTTTCAATGTGCTCTTCAGGGAAGCATCAGCAGAGATGGAGAATTTTGGCAGGAACAGAAATACATAACTGAGAAACACAGGACATCACCAGTGTCAGAATCATTGGAATATAGAGTTGACTTACAGCTTGTTTAATTAAGGTAAACTGTGGTAATCATGAACATTGCTTGTTTTATGTAAATCAAATACATCTAATCCAGTCAACATTTTCTCAATCACCAGATTATCCAGGATATACAGGACAAATCCAGCAAATTTACCTCCCCACATCCCAACATACGCCAGGCATTCCTTTATAATTAGTAAACTGTTCACTCTATTACACACTTTATCTACAATGAGGTATGAGGATTCAAATTAGGTTCCTCTTACCTGTCGGAGACTGAGTCTCGCCAGTGCTTGATGTAGTCCTTGTTGATGTAGGCCTCCACCTCCTTCATCTTGCCTTCATTGGGCAGGACGATCATCATGGTGGTGTTGCCCTCGTAGGGCAGCATAATGACGGTGGCGTGGTTGTCACTGTCCCAGTAGATGTTATAGTAACCCGTCCTCGTCATCATGTCCACCTGAACTTTGGTGGCCTTATCTACATGGAATTCTGCCTTACGTGTCGAGTCACTGTTAAAGGGTTTCTTCCACCGTCCTGTATGAGACAGTGGAGAGCGGGAAATGACAATAATGTTGAAGTATGATCTACAATCATCTTCATGTTTATGTCATTAAAACTCGTGAAAGTAACACAACGAGACATGGATTTGAACTTGAGTCTTACCTTTAAAGTAGACATAGTTAATAAGCACCATGGCCGTTGCAGGGTCCAGGTCCTTCACCATATGTTTAATCTTGTCCTGGGTTTTATTAGCAATGAATCTGTTGATCTCTGCTGCAGCCTCAGCAGGTTTGGTAAAGTTGACGCTGAAGATCTCACCGAGTAGTAGTGCTTGACATCCTTCAGGAACTCCTTCCGAGGACTGAAGTCAGAGCGCACGGCCACGCCGTTACCGACATCCAGCTGCTGACTGCCCTGGCTGTGGCCATGAATGTCGAAAAGATGCTTGTACATCCTATTGACCTGAGTCTGGTTGAAGGTGCTGTAGCCCAAGCTGGAGAACAGCTGGCTGTGGGTTTCACCACGGGCCCCTGTAGACAGCATGGACAGGGCAGTGGAGATGCCCAGCGGTGAGTAGAAGATGTTTTTCCAGCTGCAGTCTTGGCATTCAGACTTTTGTAGAGGGCAAAGGCAAAGTCAGCATTGGGAGAGGACAGCTCGTGGCAGCTCAGTTCTCCCTCGTCACTATGTTCAGAGCCATGGTGGTGGTGGTGGTGGTCTCCCCAGGCTGTAGCTAGCAGCAATGCTGCGAGCACAGAGCGAGCAAAGATACCACGCATCTTTACCACTGTCCATACAACAAGAAAATCCAGAGGAAGCTGTTAGTGGATTGTGACCACAGTAAATCATAGCAGTTTTTGTTAAAAAAACAACCTTATAAATAAGAATCAACCAAACAAAAAAACAATGAAATAAAATGACAAGCTTTTTTTAGAACACTGTTTAAAACATAATAAATGAAAGGAATGTCAACAGTAGCTAAGGCTCAATACCTTTTACACAGGACAGAGTAATGATCTTATGTTACCTTCACACTTCCTTTGCAATGCATACATTTTTTAAAAAGTTCACTTCTAAACTTCCAAATGTCACTTACTTCTTAATGTCCTTAAAAATGAATTTAAAACATTCAGCATATATCATTGAAGGTTCATGCTTACCATTAATGTCTTCTCTGGTGCAGAAGAGAGTCAGATGACAGATCTATTAAAAATTAACAAGAGCAACCTTTCATATCCTGTGCTAAAGAAACATCTGGAAAAAGCTCTTCCCTTCGCTGTAACACAACTCACTCAACACAACACCACAAGTGAGTTAGGGGAGTTTTGGTCTAAAGGTTGTGTACACACAAGCATCTCATACACAAACAAATGTTACAGCTGAAATGAGGAGCCTTTAAGGGACATATGAGGCAACTGTCATTTCACTTTATTTCCATTTTAAATCCCTTCTGTAAAACCAAAAGCAGCCACTAATCAATAGGACTGATATTCAAAGTAATACTAATTTGAAGTTGAATAAGTAACATATTGAGTGCCTTTTTTCCAATTCATGTTGAAACAACTGCTCAATAACACCTAAATTGGCTCAATGACACATTGCAGTGCAATACATGTACCACCACTTTTAGTAACTGTTTTACACACACACACATCAGCTGGATACACTACAAAATAATGTATTTAGATTTACAAGACACACACTGACACACTCACATAATCAGTGTGCAGTGTTCTTAGTGTCTTCAGACTGTGTAAAATTTAAAGGTAACAAAAGGAGCAAATATAAAATGTACTTCAAGTAATAATAACCATAATGGTAAAATGAGCCTCCACTAAGTACACAATCAATACACTGTAGATATAAAGGAGAACATCACAGGGGAAGCAAGCATAAATGTTTGCAAAGGTTTCAATCAAAAAAGACTTTTTTGAGAGGAATAAATATATAAATTTTAAAATTGATGCAATAAATACAATGGCAGTAGTGTACTGTACAGTTTAAATAAATATGGTTTATGTGCTAGGAGCTATTAAAGGAGTGCAGAGTACAAGAGTACTGCCACTACTCTTACTTGAAGGGGCATCATACAGTAGAGGCTCTAGGCACTTGAGCATCCAGACAGGCTGAGGATAGTTCCCCCTGCGCCCCTCTGTACTGGCCTTTAGGCTGAAGAATCATTTTCCAGACTGCAAAGGCTAGAAAAGGTTTAAGTATCTAGAGGCTTTAGCTGTTGCCATCTTTGTTCTTGCTTACTGCGTGGTTAGTGGAAAAGGTACTAGCTACTTGTTGACACACAAAGCATCAATGTCACCTGCAATAACACAACAGAATGACTCAGTAAATGAATTATCATAAGAAACTCTTTCATTCTGAACTGCTCACTCTGTCATTCCTGCTGACCTAGCATTAGCATTAGCATGACTGCAGAGACTCACCTGCTCACTGAAATACGCTGCAACACAATCTCATCTCAATGCGTCATATCTGACGCTTTCATCCGGAGTGACAAAGCGTAAGGATTTTACGCTAGTATGGCAAGCCATTAGTGCCAAAAAACGTCACTCTTTTAGCATGTATTGCTAACAAATTGCCGTAAAAAACGGCGTTTTGTTTACTAAAACGCCGCTGAAAACCGCGTTTTATTTTGACACGCCGTAAAGCGGCGTTTTGTTTATAAAACGCCGTTTTAAACGCCGTTTTCTAAAATGGTAATGAGCTCCACCCTGTGGATTTTACAGCCACTAAATTTGAACGGTTATCACCCAATCAGTGCAGAAGAAGAACAGACCACACTAATTCAGCACTGATCTACTTTGCTGTGATCCTAGCCACCCAAAGGCAGGAAGTAACGACAGACAAGCATGAAAAACTCACACTAAAGTCCCAGACTGACCAATAAATAGGGTTATGCGCAACCAACTTCCGTGATTCTGTGAAACAATATGTGTCACTTCCGGTTTAGGTACTCTGTACGAGCTACGTTAAGTATGGCGCTGTTACTCGAGATGTCTTCAGGAGCTACCGAAGATGAGCATAACCGATGTCCATTGCATATGCAGGTTGACATCTAAAACTCCTGCCACCAAAATGGACAAAGGGTTTAAGCTATACGCTTCCTCATACATCTGCGACTACGAGGGTAACGTTATGCACAATATCTATGAACGTTAGCTAGCTTATGATTGCTAAGTTAGCTATAGAGCTATTTCAGGGAGGTAGCTAGGCCTATTTTAGAGCTATATATTCATGATTATTTTATTTATCTTAAGTTATTAAGATTTCACTTAATTATTAAGTTATATAAGATCAGTGTCTAACACAAACTGTGAGACGGGTACTTTTAGCCAACCATATTTTGATGTATGCTCCTCAGCATAATCACGTTGTCACTGATTTTTCACCAGTATCAAACAAAGTCAAGCTGACTTGTGCTGTCAGCATCAGGGCAGCCTGTCACAGGTCTATGAGGAAAATGGAGAAGCCACACAGCCTGAGAGTAACGTTAGGGATGGGTTGGGTGTTCTGTTCGAGTTCTCAATATGTTCCAGTTCAGGGACAGTATTACCAAGCCTCTCATAAAGTAGACTAATCAGTGATAACGACTGGGTCCTCTTGAATATCTAATCACCATGGTCAGAAAGGCAAGCGCTGTCATATTCTGAGATGCTTGGTTAATGCATGCACAGTTCAGTGTTGTTTTTTATGTACTTCTTATAGAGCTAGGATAGTGAGGTCACTGGGGTATAGTTGACTGTAAATCCTTGCTCTTGAGTGCCAACCATTGTTCAATAATATTCATAATAAGGCCTACCAAGATAAAAAACTATATTACAGTAATAACAAATCCTGTTATTTTTCATTGCTAAACTTGCCCCAGCATCCTTAACTAGACTGCTACTCAAATCAGTGCCATTGGTTTGGACCACTGATTAAGAAGGATAAATTAAAGCTTAACCACATTCTCAAATCAATGTCAATGTTTGTAAAAAAAAAAATATATATATATATATATATATATATATATATATATATATATATATATATATATATATAGGGCTAGTGAGCGTCAAGACCACTGTCCAGGATGAAACAACGAAGATCCAGGAGTACATCAGGAAGATGGCCCCCAAAGATGAAGGGCTTAGTGAATACCTCAGGCAGCAGAAACCTGAAGGTGAGGACAAGGAAGATGAAGAACTGTCATGGAGGGACAAGCCGCTACACGGCGTGTACCACAGACAAATAGAAGAAGTGGCTGATATCAAGAAATCCTACCAGTGGCTGGAAAAGGCTGGACTGAAGGACAACACAGAGGCACTAATCATGGCGGCACAAGAACAGGCACTCAGTACAAGATCAATAGAGGCTGGGGTCTACCACACCAGGCAGGACCCCAGGTGCAGACTGTGCAAGGATGCCCCTGAGACAGTACAGCACATAACAGCAGGGTGTAAGATGCAGGCAGGAAGTGCGTACATGGAACGCCATAACCAGGTAGCTGTCATAGTGTACAGGAACATCTGCCACGTAGTACGGGCTGGAAGTCCCAAGGTCAAAATGGAAGACACCTCCTAAGGTAGTTGAGAATGACCGAGCTAAGATCCTGTGGGACTTCAAGATCCAGACTGACAAACTGGTGATGGCTAACCAACCAGACATCGTGGTTGATCGACAAACAGCAGAAGAAGGCAGTAGTGATAGATGTGGCAATATCAGCTTGACAGCAACATCAGGAAGAAGGAACACGAGAAGCTTGAGAAATACCAAGGGCTGAAAGAGGAGCTAGAAAAGATGTGGAAAGTAAGAGCAACAGTGGTGCCAGTGGTAATCGGAGCACTGGGGGCTGTGACCCCAAACTGGGAGAGTGGCTACAGCAGATTCCAGGTAAAACATCAGAGGTCTCTGTCCAGAAGAGTGCAGTCCTAGGAACAGCTAAGATACTGCGCAGAACCCTCAAACTCCCAGGCCTCTGGTAGAGGACCCGAGCTTGAGGATGACACATACCACCCCGCAAGGGGTGAGAGGGGAATTTTTTTTTTATTTTATTTTTTTTTATATATATATATATATATATATATATTTGTACAGATAGTGCTTCGGGATTCTGACCCTGTCATCCTCATATCAAGCCAGTGCTCATGTGTAGCTGGCACTGCAGTGTGTAACCACACAGTTGCTTTGCTCTTTCAAACTGCACATTATTCGGAGCTGAATGTGCAGGTTGTGCCCCCGGTCCACACCTGCACTGAGACAGAGCAGCAATGGCACAAGCCCAGAACAGCGGTAAGTGTTGAGATGCAATTCTTAGGCCTAATATTTCAGGTATTTGTGATGTACTTAATTATAAACAATGAGACAGCTGTATTGGAAGCATGATCTGTCAGTATCCAACTTGTAAAGGGTCAGATGGAGAGCGATGTGTTATTTAATGCAATGTTGTTTAGCTTTTTTTTGACATAGAGAGTTGCATGTAATATGTCACATACCTTGCCTGACTAGTTAGTTTTTTCCCATTTTAATTTTCTTGTCTCTCATTGTTGAGATTCTATGCATGTTGTTTGTCTGTTCTCGGTCAGGGAGTGAAACCTGGGTCCATAAACAGCATGGTCATCACCAGACCAAGACTCAACCGGCTTATGGAAGGAGGAATCAGGTGATTTAGTGATGTAGTGAGCTGTGATTACTGTAAATACTGCATCATACTGGCTTATACAATTGTTAAGATTGTTATTTTGTGTGGGTTTGGTTGTGTTGTTTCTCTTTGCAGGCGCATGCTGCTTAGTTGTTGCTGAGCAGTTTGCCAGATCTGCGCTTCAGTAAGGAGGATGTTACTTTGTTTCACAACCAACTTTAGAAACCCGCCTTATCTGTTTGGTAACCATGGCAATTTTAGTTAGGACCTCATTTAGGTCACAAAAGATATTACACAATGACATTTTGTTAATCTTATCTTAACTACAGATAGGATGCTTACAGAAGCACCTAAAAACTTTAACTTCTTAACTTTAGGACAATCTTAATTGTGTCCTAACTTCAAAAGTATTTGAAAGCCAACTATAAAAATATCTCATAATAGCCATTTCTGTGAATGGTGTCACATTTATTAATGTTACAAGATGAAGAACAGCAATGTTTGATGGTAGAAATATCCAAATGATGTGCTGTACTTTGACAACACTCTGACAAATAATTAGACTGCTATGAAATAAAAGGATTTGGCCTACCTAACAAATAATTATAATAAATAATTTAGCCTACCGTCACATGCGCACTTGCTGTTTATCCAGCACTGGCTTTAGAGTAAACGATGTCCACAGACAAGGTAGAGTATGCTACATGATTTAATGAATAATAGTATAATATATTGCAACATCAGAAATGAAGAGAAACTAAATAATGACTATTGTAATGCATTATTTTAAGGTAAAAAATATTCCATAGTGCTTTAATGAAAAGCACCGTGGCAAGCAGGGCGGAGTGATTACTTGTCTTTAACTAAATTTCCCCTACACACATTACTGTCTTTTACAGAAGTACACTCTACAAGGGCTTGGTTGGGGACCCACTTGACATCTCCTTGCAACAGATTGAAGATGCGTACAAAGACTTCGACATTACAGAAAAACCTCTTGCAGCAACTATGGGCATCAGTGACGAGAAGACCTTTGTTGAGACTGCTTTTGGCTTAGCTTGCCAGTGTGCTTGCTTGCCAGCAACCTATATCCCCAACAAAGTCCATCAAGATTCACCAAGACCCTCCACCTTACCCACCGCTGCCTCTACGGGGAGTGCAGGCTTGCCCCAACAGTGTGTGTGCATGTGTGCACTGAGGAGGAGCACTTCCATCTGAAAAGCTTGATGGTCACACTGGATATGGCCCATAAGATTGAGGAGGCAACAAGAGAGCAGGCAGCAGACCAGGAGTGGCATCAGCTCTGTAGGCCAAGGATCACCTCCTCACGATTTAGAGAGGTGTGTTTTGTGAGGGGAGAGAGCTCTGCAGAGTCTCTTGCAGAAAGAATCCTCAAAGGAACAAGGCAGACTGCTGAGATGAGAAGAGGTGCAAACATGGAGTTTGAGGCGGCAATGGAGTACGGCAGGATGAAAGATGTCAACTACACGCCCTGTGGCCTTGTCATCCACCCTGATGCCCCTTGGCTTGGTGCCTCACCGGATGGCTTGATTTTTGATCCAGTTGCACAGCCACCATTTGGACTAGTTGAGATAAAGTGCCCTAATGTAAAGAACTATGTGGACTGTAAATACCTTCGAATGCAGAATGGCACTTTGGCTCCGTGAAAGCCACTCATACTACTGGCAGGTGCAGGGTCAACTGTTGATCACTGGCCTGAAATGGTGCGACTTTGTGATTTGTGCCCAGGAAGACATGCTGGTGCAGCGTATCTATGTTGACCCGAAGGTAACAGCAGTCATCAGAGAGAGAGTGGACCAGTTTTACTTCTATGTGTACATGCAGAAGTACCTGATTGTCTCCAAAAGAATTTACTGATTGATGCAGCTGCTAAAGAGGTAAAATGTTCATCAAACAGTTACACAGTAATTGTTACATAAATAGGTACTGTATAAAACAAATTATTTTTTTTCACAAAGCTTTATTTGTCATTGACAAAATTAGAACATTAAAACATTTCATATACAACATGTCTCATTGTGATTATATGATGTCTATAAAAGATGTTTTCTGATTTCATATTTTACTATATGCATTGTTTGACACACATTTTACTAAATATAAAAGTTGAGATTTTAAACAAATTAAACCAAAGTTAAAAAAATATATCAATAATAATCAAAATAATAATAATAATTAATTTAGGGAACAGGCCATTCAGTGTGCAAGTATAAAGAGAGGCTCAGTAAGGTCAACAAGTAGTCAGTTCTTTGGCCCAAGCCTTTACCAGTGGCTTGTTTTGATAGTTTGTTAGGAGGCAGGCTACCGCAAAAAACTGGTTGATACTGCCAGCAATGGTCAGTGGGATAACAGTGTCAAAAAGTTTGTTCTCTTTGATGCGCCTAATTGTCCTCTCCACATGTATCCTTAACCGTGCAATGTCCTGAGTGACCAGCACTTCTTCATGAGACAACTGGGACTTTTTACTTAGAAATGGTGGTCTGTGAACTTTGCAGGGCACTAGGTCACCGATTCTGAATCCCTTGTCCACCATTACAGCCATATCTTTATCCAAAAGAGGGATAATGCCAGACTGTCTAAACAGTTCTTTGTCACTGATTGAGCCAGAATACAATGCAGAAACAAAAGTAACAGCACCATGCGGTGACACGCCTATCATTCCTTTTAGGGTAGTGTGGGATTTATACTGTGAAAACATCTCACTCTGTAAGAGTAAAGATGAAGGCATCTGACATCTCATCTCTGTACAGTCAATAAGGACTTGGGTGTCAGAGTACTTGCCGAACACACTAGGCATTGTAGCTCTGACTGACTCTGGAGACATCCATATCCCAACAGCGCCCAATAAGGTGTACAAAAAATTTACCCAAGTTGCGATTAGCCTGCTGACTGTGGACTGATGTATGTTAAAACGATCACCCAGATCTTTCTCCTTCAGACCCAGCGACAGGTACACCAAGAACAGGAAGAGTTCATCGATCATTGGAAGGCATCGGCTCTGGTGGGGAGGTAGGGGGACAAGTGTTTTTGTAATAACAATAATCATTGTATAATAACAAGGACCATTGGTCATAAATGTATATACGTGATTTTAATTAGATTGAATTAAATAACAGTGTTCTCTTGGGTGCTGATTTATTAGCAAACTGCTTTTAAAAACAAAATAATCTAAGTATGAACTATGCCTACCGGTCGACGAGGTGGATCAGGGGCCTTGTCAGAAGCTGGTGTTGTGCTGGAAGTAGATGATCGTGTACCAACACGCACGATTCTCCTTGTTGCAGGTTCAATCAGTCTCCAAAATGCCTGTAAATGGCGGTAACTGGCAAATCTGAAAGAGTGAATGAAATTTTTTTTTTTTAATCAAAGCATTACTCATTGCCCTAGTTATATCCAATCCAAAAATTTAATCACCTTGTTTTCTAAAGTTGAGTTAATGTCAATTCTGATTTTATTAATGTACTTTAATTTGTCCTGTTATTTTATTTATTACTATACAGGGAAAGATTAAAAGTAACACAGTGTGCTCACATAAAAGAATTGCTTTCATATGTCACAGTAAAAATAAAGGTCAATGAATATGAACACAACTTAGGTCTGTAACAAAGTCATAACCAATAAGGTATGCAAGCTAAATATATCATATGACACAATACGTACCTAGTATAGAATCTGATGTCATCATCCGATGCTGAAAACCTCTCCAAGCCAAACGACTGCTTCAGTGAAACCTCCTCCAGCCTCTTTTGCAGCTCTTCTATCACCAGCTGCTGGGCCTCGAGTTTCTCGTATGCTGTATCCAAAGCTGATGGATCTGGTTTCGTACCATAATCATGGCACTGAAGCAACACTTCAACATCCATCTCTTCCTCTTCAATTAATTCCTCCTCTGGTCGTTGTGTTCTTTCCCAGACGCTTGGTCTGGCTGCCGGCAGAGAGTAGTCGTTCCAGGCGAACAACACAGGCACAGCCCCCTCTTTTAAGCGTCGTCGCCCTCCTTGAATAACATCAGTGGTGACGAAATGTCTACTACAGACTGTTGTGGTCCTCTTAATTACTAAATTCTTACGTCTCACATTGTGTATCCATGATTTTCTAGAGGTTTCATCCTTTGGGAAGTGATGAAAGCTTACAGTGGAGTTAAATTTCCCTGACATTGTGCATTGCGGTACACAACAGAAATCACTGTTTGGATTCTCCCGTTTCTGGTACTTCATTTGTCTTGACAAAGACATTTTTCTTCACATATTAAAATCCAATAAAACGTAAACAATAACTTAAGTAATAGCTCGCTAGGTTAGCATAACGTTAGCTATCGCCGTCAGTCCATTACTGTAAGCTAATATAATGCAATACTGTATCGGTAACGTTATTTTTCTGACTGATGATCCGATATGAACACAAGATAATAATTTTAACCAGTTAAAAGAACAAAGTGATGAAGTGAAACCTTAATATTGCCGTCAGGTCATCTACTGCAATCGTACTGCTACCAGAGACTGCTGTTACC